>MU968488.1:0-97471 GCA_034641835.2 Pinus albicaulis
ACAGTTTTCAACAATATGAAATGCTTTGGCCATCTGCTCACAAATGGAGGAGGCCTTTCACTGAGCAAAGTATCTGGAGATTATTTGATAATGCTGCATGACAATGGTTTTGCTAGGAATATGATGGTAAGCAACCAACTTAAAAAAAACATCAAGATAGGCACCTCTGCTTGCAATCACCACTATGCTTCAGAAAAACCCTAGCCAAAATGTCATTGTCTCACTGTACTGCTCTGAGGGTGACTGAAATGTCATCATTTGTTTTGGTCATCTCATGACAAATTATTTGAAGGATAGTCTCTGTGACTATGGAGGTCAGTGCCTTTTGAAAAACAAAACACCTTTCCTTCTGCCTGTGTAATGACATGTTTTGTCAGCACCTCTTCAATTTGATCTTGTGGACAAGCAGGCTGCTTATGATTGGAATTTTTACTAATGACATGCCTTTCTAAAGTTCAACAATTCACATGATTTGAAAGCTTCAAATGACCTCCTTTATCAGACCAGACTCTTTTTTCCTTTGAACTTGCATTTTTCAGGCTCTATCCCTGTTATGATCATCACTCACTCAGAAAACCTGGAGTTGTTGTTTCACTGTTCAGTAAAAGGCAAATCTGGGCTTCTGCAATCCTTTAAGTCAATACTGGCCAGCACCCTCTGCTTGTAGACGAAGGAGGCGCCCTAACCCTCTGCTTGTAAATGAAGGAGGTTCTGGGCCATGACAATTTACCAGTTTGCTGAGACAGTGGTGTCCTTTTCTTACTGTGATTTTCATGCTGGAAGGAAAACTGCAAGGTTTTGATGAGTGACTTTCTGTTTTGTAGATATATCTCAGGCTCATGATACATTTAGAAGCAGCTGTTCCTCTAACTGTAGATTCAAGCATTTACTCCTGAGATGAAGTTATATTTCCTGTCTTTGTAGAATCCATAAAAACACTGTGAAACACCTACTAATCAGCTTGAGACTGTGGTTCATGCAGTGCTGAGACCTAGGGATATAAGTGGCGCGACTTAGAGCTGTGATCAACTTGATTTGCAGAGTAGGAGGTTGGTCATGATTGGTCTGTAGCAGATGGAGGCTTTTTTGGCTTTTTGATGATTGCCAAGGGTAAAATGTCTTAAAGCGCCACTTCCTAACATAGGGGAGACTTTTGCAACAGACTTGGACTTTTCCTTTTGGAGCTGATGGACAGACCAGGGGGGGTTGAAACTAGAAAAAATAGTGATAATGGATTTTGACTTTGACATGGGCGGACTGATAAGTAAAAGGGCGAAAAAAGTTTTATGAGGGTTTTCTAGATGACAGATTGACATATGGAATTCAGTTTCTAGAAAACTCAGCTGTAGATATAGTCATCACTAATATGTAAAAAATACTGATACAACACTATCATCACCAACATAAATATGTTTTGTGTTACAATCATTTAAAGAAGAAAACATGGCTTTATTTTTGGCCATGTGGTAAGAAGCTCCAGAATCAATGAGCCACTCATGAGAAGGAGAAGAAGAAGATGCATTTAATGCATAACCAGATCTTGATGCTTGACAACCACAAGCAGAAAGTGCCATGCCTGAAGATGATGGTGAAGAGTGCTCCAAATTGATGTTGTGCTTCTTCATTGCTGCTTCTAAGGCTTCCATCTTCTTAAAACATTTGGACTCTATATGGCCATCACGATTACACAAGTTGCAATGTCTATCTATTTTCTTCCCTTTGTTTTTATTTGCCTTATCATTTGAGTGAGTTGCTTTTTCAGTTTGCGGCTGAAATTGCTTAGGACCCTTGTTTGATTTAGGACCATACTTTTTAGGATACAACTTCTTGGGATTCTTTTGATATGGTTGCTGTTGGGTTTTTAAGGCTTTCTTAGAAGCGTTTCCAGAAGTGATAAGACCAAGGTGTAAGATTTTTTCTTGTTCTCTTATCAAAGAATCACAAAAGGCATTAAAATAGGGGTTCTTGTAGGCCGTTCCTGAAGAAATGATGGCTTCTCTAATGGAATGGAAGGTGGAAACAAATACAGAGTATGCAGGGAAAAGCTTAGCAAGAATGGAATAAATGAGGCTACCATCGTCCTTTTTGATCTTACAACCTTCGAAAAAATTCTAAGTGTCTTGAATTTAGACAAAAAATCTTCAATGGAGGAGAAATTATTGGGGTCCAAAGTAAGTAACTGATTTTCAAGCTGGTGGGCCTTGATTTGATTTTGAATGTCAAAAACAATTTTTAGCTTTTCCAGGGCTTCATCAAGGGTGTCAATGTCAAGGATATGAAATCTAAGATCTTGAGCAATGGACATTCCTATCAACCCTCGTGCTTGATCTTGTTTATTTTCCCATTTAGCAACTTTATCATCATCGGAAGGTTTAGTTTCTTGTCTTGTGGCTATTCTATAAAGTCCTTTACTTCTAAGTATATCTACCATGTGAGGTAGCCATTGGAAATAATTGGTGTTGTTAAGAATAACCGGGCATGCACTTTCCATTTAAAAAAAAAACCTGAAGTTGAAAAGAGCTGAAACTAACTGATGCAATGGAAATATATCAAAAAAATAGGATGATTAAAAAAAATGGCTCAAAAAACGGCTTCCGGATGAAGAAGTTATGACTTTTTGAAAAACTGAGTTGTAGATGCCGAATAGTTATGGGAACGGTTTGAAATTTGGTGATGAAGTTCAACTTAAAAAAAAAAAGTCCTGCTCCTTTAACAATTTTTTTTACAAAAAAAGCTTGAGAAAGAGATTTGAACCCAAGACCTCTATTCTCATAAACTAACTCCTCACCAAGTGAGATAGTAAAGGATTATGTTATTGTTTGAAAGGAGGAAGGGTTTCTTTTTTTTTAACTCTTCCGTGTGCGTGCCTTTTCCTGCAAAAAAAAAATTGAAAACTGACCAAAAAAAATGAAAATGCAAAGCCTTATGGAAGATTGTTAGATTTTTGGTTAGCCTTACCGACAACTATCAATTTTTTCACTATTTCTGATTTCCCGAGATCGCACAAAGACGCGGGGAAAGAGCATACGTAGCAAAAAAAAATCCCTTTTCCCGTTTCTGAATCGCCGAGATCGCACACAGCGCACATCAAAGAGTATACACAGATAAGAGGGTATAGATTCGGCAAATAAATAAAACCTAAAAACTGAAAATAAACTGAAGAAACTGAAATGAGCAGAACTATTAACAAATATAACTGCAAAACAGATGCTTTATACCTCCAGATCTAAAATGTCATAACTTGGGTAGCCGAAAACCTTTTCGCATGAAACGAAATGCATTCCTCATTGTAATAGACGCTCCGAACATAACAGAGCAGTTCTCCAAGACCAAAAATGTTCGGAAATGGTATATCTACAAAACGACATTCGCATGCAGTCAAACTAGCTTCGGATTTAGATCAACAATGGATGCGGCCCTCAAAGTAGCTCTGATACCATGTAGGAACAGGGTGAGTTCCTTAAATCAAGAACCAAAGGTCACCACTCACAAAAAAATCACAAATCAATACACCAGTATAATCACGTGGTTAAAACCCTCAAGAGGGAAACAATCCACGGCCTGAGCCAATGCAGACACTTAAGGAAATTTATTAATATAAAAAGAAAATCTACATATGTTTCTCTCATAAACGGTTACCAGAAAAATGACCCTCCATGCACTTTAAATAGAGATCATGGACCAATCAGGTGTTAAGCCACATATCAAGTGTCGTTAATACCGAGGAGAGAGATAACCATCAGATCACTACAAATCGCGACTGTCGGATTATAAGTTACAAATGTACATGGTAAAGAAACACACTTTACCTAACTATATACTAGACTAAGTTATTCTTAACTATTTCCTATGTGTCGGAATATCCTAACACTTTTGTGGACAATTAGTAGCAAAATTCCCATGATCGTGACAGTGAAAACACTTCACCTTGGACATGTCCTGCTTCTTGCCATTCTTGGACTTAGACTTGGAATGAAATTTCTTCCCCTTCCCCTTCTTTGCCTTGGTAGCCAAAGCACAATATTCTTCATCTTCATTCTTAGATGAAGATCCATCTCTGGTGTTCCATCTAAACTCCTCCTGCACCAAATCCGACCATAGTCGTTCCCAATCTGGAAATTTTTTACTTCCATTGACAGAGTCTTGATAACTGTGCCAACTCTTGGGAAGTCCTAGGAGAGCCAAGCTCACTAAATAATCATCAACAAAAATGATACCAACGCTCCCCAATTCATCCCAACATTGGACAAACTTAGTTAGATATTTTGGTATGGAGTCACCCTTCTCCATCTTGATCTTCATGAGTTTATATTTTAGCGCCAATTTCCTATGGTCGTTGCTTCTCTGGAATAGATCCATCAAAGCCTTCTACATTGCATATGGTGTGGCTTTCCCATGGAGGCTTGAGACAATGTGGTCTCGTACTCCCTCCAATATGATCCTCCTCGCCTTTTCCACTTTCTTTTTCCATGCATCAAGATTTGCAACATCTGTCATAGTGGGTTTAGGAACATCATAGTGGGTTTAGGAACATCATAGTACTGCCTCCATCCTATCCTTCCAAGAAATATAGTTTGAGCTGCCCTCAAGTGCATACTCCAACCTTAAGCCATTGAAAGCCATTTCGATCTTGAATCAACTATAGCACCAAGAAAGTATTTCTGCAAATTCAAATTCTATCCAGTCACAAACACAACTCCTCCTTTACTATTGTGATTTCCCGTGCTCCGATACCATGTAGAAATTATAAAAAATGCACGTATATCTTGGATTCACCCGATCTAAAAATGTACTAAAGTTAAAATATTGAATCACTTCTACAAATCTTTTGCGGAATTAAAAACACAATCACTAATCACATTAAGCAAAGAAGAATCAATCAAGCCACAAAAAAGATAATTTTCCTGGGAAAGCTTAATGCTAAAAAACCCTCTATCATATATTGTATATTCCACAAGGAATCATGAAACAATTACATACAAAACTTTTCTCACAAGAGCCCTCTAGTACTCAGCTAATTGTCTCACACTGTCATACATAAAACTGACCAATAATTAGCCAATTTACTGCCTCCAGATAGCCTGCCTTGCTTGCGCAATCCCTGATGAATGCAATCCATAAAAGATATGAGTTATGGTCTTCCTTGACTACGCAAGTATCATGGGCACTCCAATGGGTGTTTGGTTGTACGTGTGCAACTCAATAATCCTACAACTGATAGTTAACTTCCCTTTCACCTAGATCTCAACTGGGTCTCCACTGGATCTGACATGCATGCAACTAATAATAGTAAATCCTCAGTTGCATGTGAGATCACTGATTGTGAATTAATTAATATTTAATTCACTTGATCTCTCACTAGTGTATCAAGCAGTTATGACTAGCACAACTGAGTTTAACTCACTTAACCGAGTTAAATTTATTACAACCTGCATTAACTAGTGCACCAGTGGACGTCGAACTCTATTACAACTAGAATTACTCTGCATGCCTCACCAACTACCTCTAACTCGAAATCCACTAGCTAATTGAGTTTATCACTCTCAGTTAACTATTACAAGTTATTATTGATAATATATTACAATTTATTGTCCATCTTAATTAAGGGATAACTAAAATAGACATGCACAAAAAATAGCACTGTGGGCCCCACCCTAGTGTAGGTGCTTAATGCACTAGGCATGGGTGCTGAAATTTTCTTGTTGAATCTCAAAACCTGAAGCAGTCACGGAAAGAAGAACTCGACAACTACAAAATCGATCAATTTCAGAGTATCTCATCAAGTTGAAGAACTTACCCACTAAATATTCTACATGGGAGGATGATAATTTTATACAGAAGCATCAAAAGCTACTCAAGCATAGAGGAAAACACTTTTTTGAAGGAGAGGGGCATGTCAGGTCCCTATATTAGTAGTGTAGTCCCTTATTTTTGTTAGTGTAACCCCCTTATTGTTATTGTTGTACCCTTGTAACCCTCATATTGTTATTATGTGGCCTTACATTATTATTGTTAGGTCGGTTAGGATTATATTGTGACCCCATGGACTCCTATATATAGAAAGGAGGTTTTGCCATTTGTATCATCCAATAATTCTAAGGCATTGATCTATCTTTTCTCTATTTTTGGAGCTGGTTTCATAAGAGGATTGTTGGTGGTAAGGAACAACAATTCTAATTTGATAACAAGTCTAATTTGATGAGGTGGCATCCAAGTCACTAACTGTATATGAGCTTTTTCCTCACGAAATTATGAAAAGTAAGGTCCAATGATCCCTTTGAATATCTTAATCTGAGACAGTTGTGTAACAAATTAGAGAGGTTTTTGTATATGAGTATGTTTTCAACAAAAACCTCCAATTTTTTAATATTCATTTCCTCCTATTCAGAAACCACATTTGAAAATAGTGACTAAAAACAAGAAAATGATTGAAAATATGCCTTCAAAGATTCACTCATATATCCCAAAACATAATATATGTTATCAAACTGAGAGCGATTTTTGTATATGTGTATGTTACCAACAAAAACCGCTTTCGTATTTTGAAAATTTATTTACACCTGTTTGGAAACTGTATTTGAAAACAGTGGCTAAAAAGAAGAAAATTATGGAAAATATGCCTTCAAAGATGCATTCGAATCTCCCAAATCATAATAGATGTTAGAAAAATGAAAGATTTTTTTAGAATGGGTCTGTTCCGGACAAAAGCCTCTTTTGTTTTGAATAAATGCATTGTAATTTGTTTGTAAACCATGCTTGAAATTATTGTGTTGTATAGGAAAAAACATAGTTATAAATGACCATTTTTCTAACTCGGTGCCGACTTTAATTTCCAACGTTCACTATTCATTTGGTAGGTGTGGGATGAAATGGATATATGATGTGGAGGCGGGAGGTGACATGGAAGCGAGAGCGGGGTGGGTCCGTGGTAGTCGATGAGTGGACGGGATGAAGGTTCGTGGCGGGGGAAGATTGGATGGGATGGGTGACGTGGGAGTCAACGTGGCGGATGGGCGTTGGTGTGGGAGTATGCAATCAACGTGAAGGAAGACTTTTCCCCTTAGGGGGGGGTGTGAAGTTATGTTGAGGCGATACGTTACCAGGTAGGTCCCGCCTTTTCGGACCCCTCTGGTAAATAAAGTGTGAATGAGCTTGGGGGGGCCTGAAAATGATCCCCCGCCGTTGATCCAGGCGGGGTGGATCATGGCTGTTGAAACAATTTTAATGTTAGTACATAGCATAAAAACTTATGTCCATACTTTATTACAATTATGCTAATCACACTTTAAAGGTTGTGATTAAACTAATCAAACACACACTTAATTACCCTCCAAAACCACTTAATTATCCTCTAGTGTTGCGTTTTGATTTGTAAACCTATTTTTTCTTTTTTGGAAACAATTTGCAGAATAAAATATTATTTACAATATCATCATATGAAAATCAATAGTCATCAATTGATCCTATGAACCATAGGACCCTAACAATTTTTACTCTAAATTTTACTAAATAGTAAAGGGATCATTGTCCCATAGATACTCCCTCAAGATCTACCAGATGGTAGATAAAACAAATAATCAAATCTCATAGGTCTCATGGAAAATACTCCTTTCGTACAATTGAAAAGACAAAGATAGCGGTGCACCTTGTTACCCTCGCATGTTTATTTAGGTTATAGAGCCACTCCAGTAGCTGAAAATCATTTTCCTACTCAGAGATCTCGAACTAGCTTTGTAACACACCCCCTTATCTAACCAGAACTAGTTACTATGCTAGCTCGACTATCAACAGGCGGTTATGATAATGTGGTATTAATTTAATTTATTTTTATTTTTATTTTTTGTATTTTTTTCTCTTTTACCACGAAAATCACCTAATTCATGATATTGGTCTCATCGAAATTTTTCTGGTGATATAAAATTTCTCCTTATTTGGACTCCAGAAACAAAATTTATGTCATTTTAAACTTCTCCTCCCACACTATGCTAGAGAAATTTGTCATGCCACGTGTCATATTACCCTATGCCACATCATATTATGGTGGGTTAAATAGCACGAACCACCTATCTGGGTTGACCCCTCTAAGATTATTCATCAATACTTTAAAATCTTAGACACACACACATACGCATTTGTATGAATCTACATATAATATATTTACACATAATCCTACATCCATGAATTTCCACTCTATATATGTATATATATATATATATATATATATATATATATGGTCAACCATTACCCAACACCCTTTGTATACCTTGTATTTCAACCCTTTATATATATATATATATATATATATATATATATATATATATATATATATATATATATATATATATATATATGGTCAACCATTAACTAACACCCTTGTATACATTTGTATTTCAACCCTTTATTATTCAAATGGCCCCCTTCATGTTATATGTTGTAAAAGTGTGTGTGTATATATATCTATATATATTCCTAGTGTTTGTGGACCCCTCCTCACAATTGTATAATATCAACCTCACAATATAAGCATAACGATGTATAATAAACATCATATGAATATTTTCAATATAAGTGATCACGATATCAACACTTTGATATAATATAAATCGAGCATGGTTAATATTTGTGGACCCTTAAGATGATATGACAACTATGAGGAGGCGAAAGATGTGATGATCAAGATTTGATTGTGGTATAAACTTTACAATGTTGACCCTTTGACATAAGTATTATTAAAAATTCAGGCGTGGAGGATCCCTAAACAATCTGATGACGAAGGTCCAACTTTCATTGCTTTGGTTCGATGGCCCAAACCTTGCTTGACACGTCAACGACCCAAACCCTGCTTGACATTTCAACGTCCCAATTATGGAGTATAAATTGTGGAAAATGTTCCCAATTTTGGAGTATGAAGTACGAAAATTTGCCTGATTTTTTATCGAGGTAGATATTGGTGGCCACCCACCTATTCCACCTAGACCTCCAATTAGTTTCATCAGTTTTCTTATTTACAAAACATTTACTATTTTTAGCAGTTTTTTGGGTCCTAAACTTTTAGAGTAGTTTTGACCCCATAAACAACATTTTTTTAAGGTCCACAGTAGGCCTATTACCATGGGCAAGGGTCTACAGCGAAACCTATAGTACTCGGAGAGATATTTTCGATGATATGTTGTATGCGCCAAACAAAGATAATATGACCGAGTTGCAACCCTGGGAAGTTGGTTGCCCAACTAACCCCAACGGGGTCCATAAAATCTTGGTGTTCCATCTCCCAGGGTTAGGGTTTTGGGTGCTTAGGGTTTTCCCATGTTGTTCAATAATAAAAAGGCCCTTGAGCCTCATTGTAACACAGTTCAAAGGCATGTAGCCGCCAGATCTCTTCTTAGAGATAAGCTACCATCGCCCGAGCTAGTTTATTGTCCATTATGTCTGCAAACATATTTGACATTAATGAAATGAAGTGTTATTCATGTTGCATCTCTATGTTTCTATTTATTTATGTATTTTATTTCGTTCTTGCATAAGTACAAATTAGTGGTATCAGAGCGATATGCTCTTTCTTGATTTTTCTTTGCATGTCCCCAACGAGGTCGAGATATAAGGAGTTAGAGCTCGATCTGGTTGAACCTTTGCAAGATCAACCTCGCAAACCTTGACGGCCTCCCATGGCGGAAGAAAAGAAATACGAGGGAGCAGATATCCTATCAAAATATTGCTCGAGGAGGCCCTCGAGAACCAAAGGAATGTGATGATGGATAAATTTTACCAGATCCTTCAACAACTATCCAACGGTGACGCACCTTCATCCAACAACCGCTCTAGAGGTTCCAGTTCTTTTAAGGTACAAGTAAACTTTGACATTCCAATATTTAAGGGCCAAATAGATGCAGACGTTTTAGATAGATGGGTGAATCTATTAGAATGATATTTCTTAGTTCATGACTTTTCCAATAAGGAAAATATTATTTTTTCACTCCTCAAAGCTGCCCCCCATGTTAAGGACTAGTGGGAAACCTACTGTGACCAAAAGGATGAGAGGGAAACCTCCCTGTTCTTGGTTGCACCCACTTGGAATTATTTCTGAGACGTCATCAAGGAACAATATTATCCCGTGGGGAGCTATGAGGACAAGTACATACAATGGACTACGCTGCAACAAGAAAAGGGTCAAGATGTGCATGAGCTGACGAATATGTTCCATATCCTGCACAAAAATTTGGGTATCAAAGGTTCAGAGAAATTAAGTTTATGCTAAAATACCCCAGTTGTTTGCACAGTTACATTCAAGAGGAGATGGATTTCCTTGACATCTCCTCGCTTGGTGCAACATACCGGTATACTGCCAAGATTGAGCAGAAATTCAAACATAAGAAGTGAGACTTTGGCTCTGGGAATCAAAAGCAAGGGAAATTCACCCCCAAACCGCAGAAAAAAGGAAAAAGCCAAGGCGGGGTGACCCAGGACAACCCGCCAAAGCCGCAAGAAAAGAAAAACACCGCAAAGCCAAAGAAGGACACTAGAAAGTGGTGTGAGTTTCATAAGAGCTCCACTCACAACATAAGTGAGTGTTGGGCCAAGCAATCACTGGTGGCCGAGTTGAAGGATTCCAAATCAGATGCATGTTATGACTCTAAATCAGAACCCGACAAGGGGAGTAACAAAGGGAAGAATATTATCGATCTAGAGCCCAATGCCACTATTTCCACCACCAAGATCCAGAAGGAGGAACCCAGAGATTCATTGGAGAGGGGGCACCTCTTCCACTCCCAAATGTGGGTGAAGGGTTCCCCACTGCAGTTAATTGTCGACAACGAAAGCCAAAATAACCTCATTTCAGCAGAGGTCGTAAAGCGACTGGGCCTTCCGACCACAACACACCCATAGTTGTACACCATTAGGTGGCTTCACCAAGGATGAGATCTCCGCATCAGCAAACAGTGTCGCCTTCCCTACGACATCAAGCACTTCACAGATGAGGTATTATATGATATTTCTCCTCTTGATGTTTGTGATGTATTGTTAGGCCAACCATACTTGTGAAAGCGAAATGCTGTGTATGAGTCTAGGCCTCGTGTTGTTATTTTTACTTTGGGCAATAAGTTGTACATGATAGCCGAGGTAGCACCGCCTACCACCATCTCTTTGATCACTGGAAAAAAAATGCAGTAAGCTCATTTCCAAAGCTGGAAAATTTGTTTTCTTGATGATCTACCCTCAGGGAAAAAATAATATTGTAGCCACGACCTCCAGATAGGGCTCCTTCACACGACAACAATAGATGGACAAAGTCGTGGAGGAGTATAGGGATATATTCACCTCACCCACAGGGGTACCTCTGCATTGTCAGGTGAAGGACTCCATCGATTTGACCCCAGACACACTGCCACCCAATGGACCGATCTATCGATGCTATGTTCTTGAGAACGATGAAATCAAGAGGCCGATTTAGTAGCTGCTGCAGAAATGTCACATCTGACCGAGTTCATCGCCCTGTGGGAGCCCGATCATGTTGGTGCAGAAGAAGGATGGGACTTGGAGACTCTGTAGTGAGTATCGGGTGCTGAACAATATAACTGTCTGGAATTGGTATCTGATCTCGTGGATTCATGACCTCCTGGACCAAATCAAGGGGGATAAATATTTCAGCAAGACCGAATTGAAGTCCAGGTATCACCAGGTACCAATCGAATCCTCTGATGTGTGGAAAACTACCTTAAAGCCAAGGAGGGCCTTTTTGAATGGTTGGTATTGCCTTTTGGGTTGACGAATGCTCCCACAACATTAATTAGGCTGATGGACAACATCTTGCGACTATTCATGAACTCATTTGTGGTGGTGTATTTGGATGACATCCCGATCTTCAGCCAAAGTTGGGAAGAGAAACTCCACCACATTTGACAGGTCCTCCAAACATTTTGGCAACATAAGTTGTGTGCCACTTTAAAGAAATACACTTTTGGCAAGACCTAGGTTCAATATCTGGGATACATTATTGATGAGAGGGGGGTGCATGGGAACCCAACCAAGATCCAGGTCATTCGAGATTTCCCAGCCCAACCACTCTAACAGAGCTTTGTGGCTTTCTGTGTCTTTCCAATTTCTACCACAGGCTCGTGTTGGGGTTCTCTCATATCAATTGGAATTTGAGTCAAGTCACCAAGGGAGGAGCGAAAGAAAATTTATTTTTGTCTAAATCTCAACAAAAGGCATTCACAGAGTTGAAGCATCACCTCTTCTCTGCATGAGGGCTCACATTACCAGACTTGCAACAACCATTTGAGATCGAGACAGATGCCTCTGACTATGCTCTTGGGGTAGTACTTACTTAGCAGGGTCATCCAGTGGCATACCACAGTGAGACACTTTCAAACATAGTTTGAAAGTATCCCACCTATGACACAGAAATGTATTCCATTATGCAGGCCTGCTGACAATGGAAGCATTACATTTTCGGGAAGGAAATGGTCATCCATACAGATCACTGACCCCCGCAGTTCATACAGACACAAGGGAAGTTGCAAAATGATCGCCATCAGAAATGGTCCACATACCTGCAAAAATTCCATTTGATAGTCAAGTACAAGAATGGAAGCACCAATAATGCTGTATATTTCCTCAATCGAACTCTAGTCGTGGCACTAACCACTGTGCTCGACTCTTCTGGGCATGAGACTTCGAGTTGGCTACATATATACAAAAGTAATCCAAAATTTTGCAACACATACCAGATGCTCCTGAAGGGTAAGCAAGTTCCAAATTTTCACCTCGAGGATGCACTGTTATGCCACCTGGGACACCTCTATGTTCCTTCAAGCGAGCATTCCAAGATGATTTTGGAAGCACATTATAGTTTATTCGCTAGAAATTTCATGGTCAAAAAAACAATGGAAGTACTGTGGAAGTATTTTTATTTGCTGAACCTTCGATATGATGTTGGAAAGTACATCAGATCCTGCACTGCTTGCATCATTTCCGAACTGACGATCAAGAAGTAAGGCCTATATACTCCACTGCATACCCCTAGTCGACCTTGGGAATCCATATCCATGGATTACAAGTCAGGCCTTCCTTCTACCAAGCATCACAACGACTACTTTTTTTTGGTCGTCAACATATTCTCTAAAATCACCATTATGACGCCTTGCAAGAAGAATATCACAACAAAAGCCATTGCTAAACTCTTCTTTGAATCAGTGTGGGTACACTTTGGGATCCCATAGTCTATTATATTAGATTGGGATAACAGGTTCCTCAGTACATTTTGGTTAAGGCTCTGGTTGAATTTAGACACCAAGGTTACTAAATCCACAACTTTCCACCCCCAAACTGATGTCCAAATAGAGGTTGTCGACAAGATGATCGTACACATTCTGTGCATGTACAACTCGAAGCATACACACACATGGGATTCAAGCCTCCCCTATGTCCATCACAAATATAACTGGGCTCGTCACAACTCAACTGACCACAACCCGTTTCAGGTGGGCTTGGGATTCCAACCACTATGTCCCATTGACGTGGCCATACCATTTGCAGCTACTCAGGCAAATTCAAATCATGTCCAGTCCGAAGCCAACAAGGTGAACAAATTCATTGAGCACATTCAACACATTCGCCAAAATGTACATGAGATATTGGACAAAAGCCAATTCTAAGTATAAGAAATGACATGATCAACATCAGGTGCCACACAAGTTCCAAGTGTGTAATATCCCCAAATGGGAATACTTAGTAATGCCTACTGGAATAATGCACTCTTCACAAATTGGTGCACTGAAATGAGTTTGAAACTCCTGGATCCCTTATATCAGTGGATATAGTGTCTAAATCCAAAACGAGAGCAAAAACAAATCAAACTAGGTGAGGTAAACAGACTTCCCACCACCTAGTATGGCTGAAAAACACCCAAAGAATGGGGCTGCAGCGATGCACAACAATACTGCTTCAGAAATAACGCAGTTCCACTGAGTTAAAGAAGAAGATCAATATGGAGGCTTAGTAATTACATGTACATCAGTAAAACAGATCTATAATGTGGCCCATATAGTTTACAAGGGAAAAGTAGAAGATTTACATGAAGAAACCCTCAAGATTGAGGTGCTGCAACAACATATTGAGACTGCAAAGCTTGACAACGTTATTTTATAGGGCTGCAGCTAATGTATATTACAATTTAGATCTAGAGCAGATATGTATACAAAAATATGGATCTAATTCAGATCTGTATACAAGAAGAGCTCCTTAATAAATCCCCCTTGGGGTTTTGAGCAAAACATGAGATACCAAGAGTAGATCTAAGATCTAAGTTACAGATCTACAGAATTATTCATAGATTTATGTAGTAAGTACAATAGTAATGGGTCAGATCTGAAACAAACATGGATTGGGTGGCCAATCCATGTATCACCACAATGTAAGGAAGACTCCTTAACACCAGAGATCTCTCCTCCAAAACGTTGCCAAAACACCCTGCAACTATAATCTTGCAAATAACGCAGTTAAGGAAGGGAAAATGCACTGTAGGATCCAATACTAGTTTGGCTGGATGCCAAGATCTGAAATTGCAGCTCCAAAGATCCAGAATCCTCTTGCCAATGGGATAGAAGACTCTTCCACTGAAAAGGGCCTCTAGATTGGCCTAGATCTGAGTAGATCTAGCCTCCACTTGCTACAGCTTACAAAGAGAACCAAATCCCCAACAGGATCTATGTTGTAGTTGGAAGATGAAGCTTGGCCAACTGCCTGATAGTGGACAAGATGTAACAAGACTCCTCCAAGAGCTTCTTAATGGAAGAGGTGGGATTCTCGAATGGGAACACCCTAGTGCTAAACAACACTATTCTCAGCTAAACAGTTAGAGAATGAGGGATGTCTGAACATAAAATACCTTTAGAAATATCAAATCATCAACCCCCTTCTTGGTGTCCTTCTCTTCCTTTTATAATGTGGAAATCTTGTCAAACCCTAAACCATCTTAATGATTTAGCTTCATTCACATGAGAGGCCTCCAACATGAATCGTGTTGTGCCTCTAGGAGATACATTGCATGTATACAACGCTGTTTTATTTGGTCCTGTTGACCCAGTCAATTGATCCGAGCTCTTTCCCACTTAAGTGTGTTTATGAAAATAACTTAGATTTAGCTGTGTTCACATTGAGCATTGATTTATTTTTTTGTTTAGGAGTTTTATTGTTCCTCCTTTACGATTTTGTTCATGAGGCAGAAAAAGTAAGACAAAATTATATATTCCCATTAGCTTGACTAATTGGGAATATTACAGTCCTCCCCTCCAAAATGTTGCTTGTCCTCAAGCAACTGATAGGGTGAGTGTTGCAACACTTCTCCTCCCCCATTGGTGACACCATCAAGGATCCGGCTCTCTACATAAGCTGAGTGTTCACCAATAAAAACTCCCATGAGTTGCTCCCCAAAATTCATTATGAGATGTACATAATACATCCCATAAAGAGTCAAGAATTCCACTGAAACAAACATGGCTGAACCCCTGCTCTCCCAGAAATATGTAGAAAAGTATACATAGAGAGTCTCCATCCCATGTGGTACACACATGCCTCCCATTATTCCTCCATACAAATCCAAAAATAGGACAAGTACATCATCCACTTATGGAAGCAACATTACAGTTACATAAATAGAAATTTGAGCAAGAGGAGGTGGGTCATAGTCCCACACATGGTACCAGCGCAGGGCATCTCCTGCCTGCATCAGATCAAGATGTGGTAAGTGGTCTTCCCACCACTCACTTGCTTCCCATGTTATCTCACTATGGCTGAAAGTGTGAGATAATTTTGGTGCCTTAGGGAAGCACCCACCATGATAAAGAATCTCCCTTTGTTCATCAAGGGAGTGGCCAAATTCAAGAATTTGAGTGGCCCAATGTTTTCCATGAGATTTACATGATATCTCACTCCTCCTTGGAGCCATGGCCTGCATAAAAATGGTGAAAGAATATGTATAATCAGAAAATAAAACTTGACTTACATGATCAGATTCCTCACCATCAATACCTTTCATACACATGGAGTTGTGCATGGATCTTTCTCCTCTTTCAACAGAAGGAAGAGATGGCTGAAATAACCCCTCTATGGATTCATGTTGCTGCCCCAACTCCACATACTTCATGCATTCTTGAAAATGCTGATACATTTTTTCTTTCAAGCCTTCCCAATCAAAGCTTCTCATGATGATGTTGTAGATCCTCATGGAATACATATGGCTGAAACATAACTCTTTGTAATCTCTTTGTAGTAGCTTCTGCTTGAGCTTAGCAGCTCTAGACAAGAAGATCCTACCATGATGATAGATGACCTCTTCTTGGACTAAATATCCCTCTTCATGTAGCTGGTCATCAAGTATCATACAAGTGTGTATATCTTTGGAATAATCCACTAGAAGTTTGGATTTCCAATACAAATCTAGACTGCCCAACAATGACAACGCAGATGATGCATCAACAGAAATATCTGTCATGTTGCTGATCTCCTCCTTGACATCTCCTATGCCAAAGGTGTGTGTTGGAAGGCTGATCCTTCCATTTTTCTCCTCCCACAGCGCAGATCTAGATATGAGAGTGGGTGGTGATGATAAGGGAACAAGATCTCCCTTCTTCTTGGATTCATGAGTGGAGCATAAAGATGTGATACACCTTTCACCAACTCTGAATCAGATGGTCTTCCAGGTGGTTTTCCATAAGACAGTGATGCCTCATGGTTCATCCTCACATGCTTGTCAGATGGGATCAACATCTCCTTACTTCCACTGTGTAAGTTCACCTCCGATTTTTGTGTGGAAGTCCCATGATAATGTGATGTCACTCTTAAAGATGCAAGAGTGCTTTTGATTGGAACCTTTGCTCCTCCCTCTTTTTCATGCACTAGTGGATCATATCTTGCTATAACAACGTTGTGACCCCTCCTCTGTTCTGTCTTATTGTCTACTAGCATAGACACCTGCTGCTCATGTCCTCCATATGTAAGATCCTTTGGAACTCTTTGCAAAGATGCAAGAGCCCCTATAATGGAAGCCATTGATTCATCTCCTTCCTCCTTCTCATCAATGGAGCATGCCCCATTAATAGATGATCCTTCCTCTTTATCCCTTCTTGAAAAAGGACTGCTCATGTCTTCCTCTTGAGGAGAATTTTCTAGTTGAAGTGAGGCTTTTTCCCTTGGAAAATCATATTGCAGATCTTTAACCCCTTCAACAACATTTAGAAATGGAGTTGGCTTTATGGATTTCTCCAACTCATGTAAAGATTCAGACTTCTTTGGCTTGATTTTCTTCCTCAAAGAAGTTTCAGAGTGTACATCAAATATTTTCACTAGCCTCCTAGTAAACCTTGCATAAGAAGAAATGTTGACATTTTTCAAGGAGAATGACTCAAATAGCTACCAGGCATAAGCCTTACCTTGAAGATGCAGCGCTGCTACTCTCAAGGCTTCTTCTTCTAACACTTGATGCTGCTGGAAATATGTGTCAAGCTTTCCTACCCAAGATTGGGCTGAGCTCTTAGGTGACCCATAAAAAGTAGGTAGAGAAAATCTACCCAAAGTGGGCTGCATGCACCCTCTTCTTCTACTATAGCTGTAGGATCTCCTTTCTTCTTTAAACTGATAGAAATTTGGGAAATTGAGATGCTCTTTGAATCTATTTGATTGAGATTCATACTCTTTGAGATATTCACCAAGAATTTCCTCCTTTGGTGTCCCTTCTTCTCCTCCTTCCTTTGACAAGAAAGTAGGCATGTTACAGTGTTGTAGATCAGGTTGTGTGGCTGAATGCTCACACACAAATAAGAAGTACTGGGGCTTCCTTGATGTGAAAATATTCTTGAGGGATTTGCATGCCTTTCCCTCCTCTTTCCCTGGATTTCTTCCTTAAGCTCATGCATATCTTGAGAAAGAGTGTTAGAAAACTCTTCTCTTTTAATCCTTCCATATAAAGGGGTTTCACCCTTCTTCTCTCTGTCTTCTGTGTAATATTTATTCTGTCTTCTTCTTTGGTACCTCTTCTCTCTGTCAGTGAGAGGTTCTTCTTCTTCTGAAGACATATTGTCTCTTCAATAAAAGCACAGTCTGTGCCAAGAAAGATGCTCCGATACCACTGTAATATACCCAAATGGGAATACTCAACAATGCCTGCTGGAATAACACACTCTTCACAAATTGGTGCACTAAAATGAGTTTGAAACTCCTAGATCCCTTAGATAAGTGGATCTAGTGTCTAAATCCAAAAGGAGAGCAAAAAAAAATCAAACTAGGTGAGGTAAACAGACCTCCCACCACCTAGTATGGCTGAAAAACACCCAAATAATGGGGTTGCAGTCACACACAACAATACTGCTTCAGAAATAACGTAGTTCCAATAAATTAAAGTAGAATATCAATATGGAGGCTTAGTGATTTCATGTACATCAGTAAAACAAATCTATAATGTGGCCCATACAGTGTACAATAGAAAAGTAGAAGATTTACATGAAGAAACCCTCACGATTGAGGTGCTGCAACAGCATATTGAGACTGCAAAGCTTGACATCGTTATTTTATAGGGCTGTAGCTGATGTATATTACACTTCAGATCTAGATCAGATATGTATACAAAAATATGGATCTAATTTAGATCTGTATACAAGAAGAGCTCCTTAATACACCCCCCTTGGGGTTTTGAGCAAAACATGAGATACCCAGAGTAGATCAAAGATATAAGTTACATATCTGCAGAATTATTCAAAGATTACTGCAGTAAGTACAATAGTAATGGATAATATCTAAAACAAACATGGATTGGGTGGCCAATCCATGGATCACCACAGTGTAAGGAAGACTCCTTAATACCAGATATCTCTCCTCCAAAACGTTGCCAAAAAACCCTGCAACTATAATCTTGCAAATAACATAGTTAGGGAAGGGAAACTGTGCTGTAGGCTCTAGTACTAGTTTGGCCTGATGCCAAGATCTGAAATTGCAGCTCCAAAGATCCAGAATCCTCTTTCCAATGGGATAAAGGACTCTCCCACTGAAAATGGCCTCTAGATTGGCCTAGATATGAGTAGATCTAGCTTCCACTTGCTGCAACTTACAAAGAAAACCAAATCCTCAATAGGATCTGTGTTTTAGTTGGAAGATGAAGCTTGGCCAACTTCCTGATAGTGGATAAGATGTAACAATACTCCTCCAAGAGCTTCTCAATGAAAGAGGTGGGATTCCCGACCGGGAACACCCTAGTGCTAAACAACACTATTCTTAGCTAAATAGCCAGAGAGTGAGGGATTTATAAACAAACAATACCTTCAGAAATATCAAATCATCAACCCCCTTCTTGGTGTCCTTCTCTTCCTTTTATAATGTGGAAATCTTGTCAAACCCTAAACCATCTTAATGATTTAGCTTCATTCACATGAGAGGCCTCCAACATGAACTGCGCTGTGCCTCTAGGAGATACATTGCATCTAGACAACACTGTTTGATTTGGTCCTGTTGACCCAGTCAATTGATCCAGCCTCTTTCCCACTTAAGTGTGTTTATGAAAATAGCTCAGATTTAGCTGTGTTCACATTGAGCATTGATTTATTTTGTTGTTTAGTAGTTTTATTGTTCCTCCTTTATGATTTTATTCACGAGGTAGAAAAAGTAAGACAAAATTGTATATTCCCATTAGCTTGACTAATTGGGAATATTACAAAGTGGGCGAAAAAGTTTGGCTACATTTGCAAAAGGAACGTCTCGTCGAGCCCCACCGCAAGCTTCACCCACTCCGATATGGGCCAAGTTTCATAGAAATACAAACCTATGGATAAGCATGTTTTCCCTAAGTGTGGTAGTGCACTTAGAAAAATAGAAAGAAAAATATCTGACCTTTTCCTTAAAGTGAATAGATAAAGGGAGAGAAACCTACTTGTAATCTGTTAGCTTTCCCTCACCTCCCTTTGTCACTTTCGTCGCTCTCAATCTGCCTTAACTCACTTTATTGATACCTGCCATGGCAAACAGAAGACATAAAACAACATAAAGGCAATACGATCTATTCAAGTTAAACAAATTAAATCGATTAAATTCATAAACACACATATAACATCATTGACACGTGAATTAGGAAAGGAAAAAATGTCTTTATTATGAAGTAGAAGGAAAAGTACAACCAGTTGATTGATTCACCAACACTCATCCAACTTGAGTCCCACCCTCATCACATCCAACATCAATAATCCAAAAACATCACAATACAAGCACAATACCTTCAAGAGTTGATATCTCACCAACATAACTCTACTTAACACAAATTCTTGCTCTCTTGTGCACTATGTTCAGTGCTCTATTTATAAGTAGAGGAAGGCAGTTTGACATAAATAAATCATTGAATGGCTTTCCTAAAAATGGATGAAGAGGTTTCCTTGTTCATGGGAATAGGAGGATTTTAATGACTTCACGGGTTCTAAATTTGAGGCTATCAGATGAGGTTAAAGCTGGAACAACTTCTAGAAGTCACTAGAAGTTGGGAATATTCTCGGAATCCAATGAAAATTTTTCTCCCAGTCGACCAACGCATTCTAAAGTGGGCCTAGATCCTCTGCAACACAGCCTTACATGGGAGTAGATGCTCTGAAAAGTAGTTACAACTTTCTAGGGGTGCGTTGATGGCTCAATGGGGCACTTCAACTGGAATCTAAGCAGTGAAACTTTCATGAAGTAATACCACCAATGTGATGACTTGTTTAGGGCACATAGCAACCAATTTAGAGTATGATAGGCCCTAATGAATATTTATCTGTGTTCTGGGATGATGCCCAAATCGATCTGTAATAGCTGCCCCCTAAAGCATGAAGTCAAAATGATAATGTTGAGTGATTTTCGTTACGACGTGATGAGGAGGAACTGAAGCGAAAAATGACCTGCATCAATTACAATACATTACATCATGATATCTGTTCATCTTGTACATGAATTTTTGAGGGAGGCATATCCCATACTCAACAAATAAACTATCATAACATCATAAAGTTGTCTACAGATATAGACCCATGATAGCACGACCATCTAAATAATGACCATCGTACGGATGATTTAGTACTTCTCCTGAAATCGCAGCCCAAATGGATGAAACTAGATCCGGGGTATTCTATCTCATTCACTCAATCGCTTAAATTACGATTCTAACCATGCGAATATATGATCTGATGTCGAACATGGGAGGACACTGTCTGATTACCAGCCAATGATGTGAGCCGTTAATGGACGCGAGTGATGATAATGGCTCTCAAGGTATTGTAGTACATTCTGCATGGTGTGAATAGATTATTTGATCTTTTGAACACCATACAAAGTCTTTCGGTCGAAGTCCTGTGATGTCAACCTGTCGCTGGAAGCGAGAAACCTACTGTTGATGTAAGAAAGATCCAAGGTACTCAAAGGTTGTTTCAAAGTCAACTTCTTGGATGATGAGCTGATGTCGATAGGAAGTGACTCATCACAGGAGGGCATTGATGCTTCCCCCATCAACGACACGAAACATGAGTAATGATTTTGGAGACAAAATGTGACTGATGAAGCAATGTAAGGGATGACGATCATGAAATGAAGGTTTATGAGTATTGCAAAGGATGAGGAATAATTGAGTGACTTCTCTTGAACATATCGAAAACATTGAATGAATTGGAAACATTTGAACCAAAACCAAAGTGATGTATGCTATGATAGACCGTCAAGCAGATTACCCAACCCAAAAATGACGGAGATGAAGTGAATAAGTTTCATGTTCAAGAGCGACTTGCTACCATAAAGTGTTTTATCCCTTTCCAATTTTACCCAGTCATTGATGACCAATACCTCTTTATTTTTAAACAATATTGAGGAGGATAACATATGCTTGATGTATAATTCCACCCTTCGTGTGAATCCATCACTATTTAATGCTTTAACGAGTCTACCGAAGGTGAAACTCGATCTTGTCATGATGGACAAGTCCGTCGCTATTTGATGTTTTAACGAGTCTAACGACATTGAGAACTCAGTACTTTTTCATATTTAGAGAATTTGAAAGAGGGACTAAAAGAAAACTCCACAAGTTCTTTTCGTATAATAGTCCCTCAGATTTGAAAAAGCGTAAAATAATATATGAGAGAACCTCCTAGCCATGTTCGACTAGGGTTTTCCTTTTCGTAATCATAATCTATCTTAGTCCAGAAAAGGGTTAAAATTATACTAAGTAGACGTCGTTTCAATTCCTTTAACGAGCTCAAAAGAACAAGCGCTCGACAATATTTTCATATTTTGAGAGTATAAAAAGAGCTAAAAGGGAACTCCAAGGGGGTTCCTTTTTCACATTTAACAAAGCTCGAAAAAGAGATAAAAGTGCGCTTTGAATTCCTTTTTCATGTTTAACAAAGCTCGAAAAAATTAGGATAAAAGTATGATTTGAGTTCCTTTTTCATGTTTAACAAAGCTCTAAAAAGAGATAAAACTATGCTTTGTGGTCAATATCGCATTTCAAGATCATGCATGACTAACTCACTATAATCAGCTGCAAATGTTAGGTCCCTATATTACTAGTATAGTCCCTTATTGTTGTTAATGTAACCTCCTTATTGTTACTGTTGTACCCCTGTAACCCCCATATTGTTATTATTGTGCCCTTCAATTATTATTGTTAGGTTGGCTAGGATTACATTGTGGCCTCACTAGGATTACATTGTGGCCCCATGGACTCCTATATATGAAAAGGAGGTTTTGTCATTTGTATCATCCAAGAATTGTTCATTTATGTAATGTATTAGAGGTTTCTCCCTCAAAGTGGTTGATTTATAAGGCGTTGATCTCTCTTTTCTTCTATTTTTGGAGCTAGTTTCATAACATTTGGTATCAGAGCTTTGGATTCTAGGGTTTCGCTGCTCCAAATAGGTCATCGTGGAATTTTCGCTATAACTTTTTTTCTACGAAGGTTCAGAAGCTGAAATTTTTAGAGCGCGAAGCCGAAATCCTATGGAACATCATCGAAAAATTTCAAATCTTGGTTCACAATATTTTTGGAGATATGGTTTGTGGAAGTTAGGTATTTTTCAGGCTCCTGAATTTCATCTCAAAGAGGTGATTGTGGGAAAATATTCATAACTCTCTCTCTAAGCATCAGATTAGAATTCTATAAAAAATTTCCGCAATTAAATGGACTTTAGTTTCCTTTCTATCAATTTCAAAGCTGAATGAGGAAACAGTGAAACATGGCAAGTCGTACAAGTTTGCTCTACTGAACTAGTCCATAATTAGGTCATCGCAGGTTATTGGGCACAAATTTGCCTTCAAGAATCCAAATTAGGTTAGACCTATAGCATTTGAAAGAGGATTTAGAGGGCTACGTTAGGGCCAAATTTCAGATATTGAGGATCTGAAATCATAGAGATAATTCAGTTTCAATATTGAGCTCCTCAAAAGCAAGAAAACAGTGTGTATTTTTTTCTGAATTGCAGAAGTCTTATGTAAAAGAATCAGTTTGAAGTGATTCCAAGAGACTATTGAGCATATATTTCAGTATTTGGTTCTGAAATTCCTCCTAAAAAGAATTCAACACCCATTAAGCCCTCATATTACTCTGCTATGACTCATGAATATGAAGAATTGCAATATGATCTATCAAAATTACAAGAACAAGTGCAACAAATTTCACTCTCGCAAAGAGCAGCAAAAAATGAAATGGAAGTTTTGAAGAAAGGTGTGGAAGTGAAGATGGATGGTTTGAAGAAAGGCATGGAAGCTAAGAGGGATGGTGTGCAAGCTAAGATGGAAGCTAAGATGGATGGCATGGAAGTGGGCATGGAAGCTAAGATGGATGACATGAAAGACAACATGGAAAACATGAAGAATGATCTAAAAGCGTACATGGAAGGCTTGATGACAAGCTTAAAACCAGAAATGATTCCTAATGGCGGAAATATAGGAGAAGAACCTCATGATGAGAACAAAATAAATGTTAATCGTGATATCATAAACTCGAATGTTGGTGGGAAGAACCACCATATTCCAAAAATGGATATGAGGAAGTTTGATGGAAAGGATCCTGTAACATGGATACTACAGATGGAGCAATATTTTGATCTCCATAACGTGCAAAATACACAAAAGGTACGCATTGAAACTTTACATTTAGAACAAAATACATTTGTATGGTATTGATGGCTTTGCTCCCGTAAAAAAATTGTCACTTGGTCAATTTTTACGGAGGAAATGATAGCACATTATGAGGATACAAAGAGCAACACCTTCTTTAGTCAATTGATAAATCTCAAACAAAAGGGTTTAATGGGGGAGCACATTGAGGACTTCCAAAAATTGAATATAAGGGTAACTGATATTCCAGAGGAATACATGATTGATCTCTTCATAGGTACTTTAAAGGATAACATCCAACATGAAGTTCGCGTTTTGGAACCTGATTCATTGGAGAAGGCATTCAGGTTGGCAAGAAAAATTGAATGTAAAAGTATGGCGACAAGGAAGCCTACCACTCACTTCTATAAAGAGGGAAGTGTTGCTACTCCTAGATTTCCACAACCTACAAGGTTGACACCACAACAATTGGAAGAAAAAGAGCAAAAGGGCTTTGCTACAGTTGTGATAGAAAATACACTAAAGGTCATAAGTGTGCTGAGAAGAAATTATTTTACATAGATTGTGAAGAGGAGGAAGAAAATGAACAAGAAACTTCAAAATAAGAGGATATACACTAGGAAGCAACCCTAGAAGAAGAAGAAGAAATGAGTCTGACCATATCATGTAATGCATTGGCAGGAATTACCACTCCTCAAACTCTCAAGATAGAAGGACATATCAAGAAGAAAAAGGTAATAGTGTTGATTGATTCGGGTAGTACCCATAATTTTATTCATTGTAAGGTAGCCAAGAAATTGAATTGTTTTCTATACCCAGCACCAGAATGTCAAGTGATGGTTGCAAATGGAGGAACTATAAATTGCTCTGGAAAATGCCATAATATCAAGCTAGCCATGGGGGAATATGTATTGAATAGTCCAATGCTTTCCATCCCAATGGGAGGTGCTAATGTTGTACTAGGAGTACAATGGTTACAATCTTTGGGGACGGTAGCTTTTAATTTTCAAGAACTTTTCTTGAAATTTTTTTCAGAAGGAAAGGAAGTTGAATTACGGGGTATTGCGGGGAAGCCAGGAAGGATAATAAGCTCTAATGTCACGACAAAGCTTCTAAAGAAAGAACAGCGAGGCGTAATTGCACAATTATGCTCACTAGAAGTTCCAACATCAAAATCATCTATTTCTGCAGATCTCCAACAAGTCTTGGACAATCATTCCAAGGTGTTTGAAACTCCCAAAGTACTCCCACCTATTCGTGATCATGATCATGCTGTTAATTTGATTCCAGGAAGTGTTCTCCAAACATCAGGCCTTATAGATATCAAAGTTCTTTCTCTGCTCCTATAGTATTGGTACACAAGAAGGATGGATCATGGCGCATGTGCCCGGATTATAGGGAGCTCAATAAGCTCACCATTAAAGATAAATTTCCCATTCCTGTGATTGATGAATTATTGGATGAATTACATGGAGCAATTTATTTTACCAAGTTGGATCTTCGTTCAGGATATCATCAAATTAGAATGAAGACTGAAGATATTCCAAAAACAGCATTTCGAACTCATGAGGGCCATTATGAATTTTTGGTCATGCCTTTTGGCCTTACCAATGCACCTTCTACATTTCAAGGGTTGATGAATTCCATTTTCAAACCCTTCCTTAAAAAAATTGTGCTAGTATTTTTTGATGATATACTAATCTACAACAGGTCTTGGAAGGATCATGTTGAACATGTTGACAGGGTGCTCAAACTATTGCAGGAGAAACAATTATATGGAAAAACATCCAAATGTTTCTTTGGAGTACAAGAGGTGGAATATTTAGGTCATATTGTATCTCACGAGGGTGTTAAGGTAGACCCTAACAAAATTAAAGCCATTAAGGAATGGAAAGTCCCCACAACCATAAAGCAGTTGCGAGGATTTCTCGGGTTAACAGGGTATTATCGCAAGTTTGTTAAGAATTGTGGGAGAATAGCAGCACCTCTAACAACATTATTGAAGAAAGATGCATTTTCATGGACTCCTGAAGCAACTAAGGCCTTTGAACATCTAAAAGAGGCAATGTGCCTAGCACCGGTCTTAGCTACGCCAGACTTCACAAAAACCTTTATTGTGGAATGTGATGCCTCAGGAAATGGAATTGGTGCAGTTTTAATGCAGGAAGGAAGACCCATTGCTTTTGAAAGTCGTCCAATCAAAGAAAGTATTTACAGAAACCTATTTATGAGAAGGAAATGTTAGCAATACTGCATGCACTAAAGAAATGGCGAACTTACCTAATGGGAAGACACTTCAAGGTAAAAACCGATCATGATAGTCTTAAACATTTTTTGGAACAAAGACTATCATCAGAAGAGCAGAAAAAATGGGTCACAAAGATGTTGGGTTATGACTTTGAAATAATCTACAAAAAAGGAAAGCTTAATGTTGTTGCAGATGCACTCTCAAGAAAGGATGAAGAGGTGGAAGAATTGCTTTGTGCCATTTCTATTATCCAACCAGATTGGATAACTGAAGCAAGAGATGAATGGAAGAAGGACAAAGATGTATGGACACTCATTCAAAAGTTGCAGCAAGATCCTAGTACATCTGATACATTTAGTTGGAAAAATGATTCCTTATCGTACAAAGATCGCTTATATCTTTGCAAGAATTCCCAACTAAAACAAAAGATTCTTCTGGAATTGCACACTTCTCCTTTAGGAGGACACTCAGGATTTTAAAAACTTACCACAGGGTGAAGAAAGAATTTTTTTGGGATGGCCTTAAATCTGATATTCAAAAGTTTGTGGCGGAATGTTTGGTTTGCCAGCAGAATAAAGTGGAAACAATTAAGACCCCGGGATTTCTACAACCTTTATCCATTCCAAGTCAACGTTGGGAGGAGATTTCAATGGATTTTATCACAGGTTTACCTAAGTCCGAAGGAAAGAGTGTCATCATGGTGGTAGTTGATAGACTTACCAATTATGCACACGTGCATTATCTCATCCATTTAAAGCAAGTATAGTTGCTACTACATTTATGTCATCCAAAAAGCTGGGTACAAACCAAGATTATCACATTTAGACCTATTTTTATGAATACTGGTATAATTATTTTCTTATTTGGGTACTCAACTAGCTCATAGTTCATCTTATCAGGTAAGTACCTGGTCACAGATATGAATGCTTATATGGATATTCTCGTTATTTTGTATCTCGATAAAGGGCACAGGCGGTCAAGGGTTACCTCTCACGAATGGTATACCACTTTTCATACCGCAGCAAAAATGACCTATTTATGGCACTTTATGGATATCATCCACCATCCATCAGCATCTTCTTTAAGGAAATATAGGTCTAAGAAGGAGGATCAAAGATTGAAAGCATCAACTTAAAAGCTCAACTTTTAAAGGATAACCTAAATTTGGAACAAAATCAAACGAAACAATAGGAAGATCAACATCGCATCAAGAGAAGTTTTGATATAGGAGACTGGGTATTTTTACGGCTACAACCATACAAACAAATGTCCCTCAAGAAAACTAAGAAGGATAATAAATTATCAAAGCAAAGTACTATAATTCCAGAAGGTTTTGCAAAGATTGAAGCCAAGGGTACAACGGAGCTTCCTGCTGCACAGTGCATCTAGTTTTCCATGTTTCATGCTTAAAAAAGGTTATAGGGGACAAAATTCCAGTCCAAACAATATTTCCAGAGCTTGATGAGGAAGGAAAAACCATATTGGAACCTGAATCCGTCACGGAAACAAGAACTCAACAACTACGAAATCGATCAATTTCAGAGTATCTCATCAAATGGAAGAACTTACCCACTGAATATTCTACATGGGAGGATGAGAATTTCATACAAAAGAACCCTGAGCTACTCAAGCGTTGAGGACAACACTTTTTTGAAGGAGAGGGGCATGTTAGGTCCCTATGTTACTAGTATAGTCCCTTATTGTTGTTAATGTAACCCCATTATTGTTATTTTTGTACCCTGTAACCCCCATATTGTTATTATTGTGCCCTTAAATTATTATTGTTAGGTCGGCTAGGATTAAATTGTGGCCACACTAGGATTACATTGTGGCCCCATGGACTCCTATATATAGAAAGGAGGTTTTTTCATTTGTATCATCCAAGAATTTTTCATTTATGTAATGTATTGGAGGTTTCCCCCTCAAAGTGGTTGATTTCTAAGGTGTTGATCTCTCTTTTCTTCTATTTTTGGAGTTGCTTTCATAATAGCAAACCTGCTCAAAGAAACATCAAATGGATTAACAATACCTGTTTAAAATAGTAAAA
Source organism: Pinus albicaulis (assembly GCA_034641835.2). NCBI lineage: Eukaryota > Viridiplantae > Streptophyta > Pinopsida > Pinales > Pinaceae > Pinus > Pinus albicaulis. Next base: position 28,410 of record MU968488.1, read on the forward strand.
TGGGTAAAAACCATAGTCGTTTCATTAAATATGCATAAATTAATAAAAAAGATTATTAAATTGAGAAATTACCAAGTCATTTTTACCATTTCACCTTTACAATTTGAATTTTGGTGCTTTTAGCTTGTTTTACCCTCGAAATTCAACAACTGATTTCGACAGATTATGTGCATCATTTCTCGTGCCGTACAGATTCGGTAGAAGATCTTACCCTCCTCTTTTTATTGATTGCATTATTTTTCAGTTTCATGCACATTTTTTTGGTTTTTGGGACCCCTATGGTAAATATACAACACCCTAGGGCCAACACACCATTGAATGTCAAAAAGTGTGATGCGAAGAGGTTGGAAAGAGGCCCAGTTCCTCTGCAATGATCTGTCTCTCACTCAGAGGTGCGTTGGGCATAATTCAGAAAGTTGCATCTTTGTTCCTACCCAAAATTTCCCCAAATTTTTGCATGGAATGGATCCTAACTAAGCCTATGGTGCGATTTCAGAATTTGATCGGATCAGAATGTCGATTACATGGTGAGAAAGAGAACATGAAGAATAGGATATGGTTTCCCTAAATGATCCTGGCACTGTGAGAGCCCTCAGAGACTGTGGGTTACTCAAGTACTTCTGATTGTCAGGGATGAGGCAACAAATGGAACTATTGCAGTTCTTGATCCAGTCATGGGACACCACACTACATGCATTTTACATTAGGGAAAAAGTGCTCCCAATATTGGTTGATGACATTTACTTTCTAATAGGTTTGTCGAGATGTGATGCCCCCATTTCCCTTGCGGGCTCCGCGCGTGGAGGTGAAACAGTGAAGGACTACATCCGACAGTTTTTTCGACCAGGAGCCTAGTAAATATGGAAAGATAAATATCAAAGATGTGAGTTATATGCCTTTTCGAACTCTCCTATTTACTACCGCAAAGCTAGCTGGCAACGTGACACTACATGTCACAAATATATCATACATGCAGTATGCGCTTGAGTGTCTCGAGCCAACCATGTTCAACTGGGTTGAAGAAATACTCCTTCAGATGAAAGAACATCTGACCAAGGTAAAAAGTGGTAAGACCAAAAATTTCAGTTATGGGTCAATTTTGATCACTTTTTTTTTGGAGCGAGTTCCATTGATGCAACCACAACATGTGACGACGTGATTAGCTGCTCCTTGAGATCCACAGATGCAGCTGTGGGTCAAGTTGATGGCTAGAAATGTTGGTTAGTCATCGATCTCATTTTCCATTGCATTCTTCGGTTGGCTCCGAAGACAAAATATCTTCATAGAGGAGCATCCATATGCAAGGATGGATTTCTGCGGAGATCCGGATTTGATTTTACCAACCGACGCTCAATGGGGTGCTATAGGTAAAATGTTGACCATGTTTTTGATTTTTTGGGGTTTTTTACATATTTTTGTGTTTTTTGATGTTTCTAAGACTAAAATAGAGATGTTTTATTTATGTAGATGTAGGTGCCGTTCGACCAGTGGTTCGTGCACAACAAGCGGGAGAACCAGAAGAGAGGACTGTCGGAAGAGCAATCCTAAAGGATTTGGATTTAGCTGAGACTCTTGCTGAGTTGCAACAACATGTGGAGGGATTGAATCTTGGGATACTAGATGTTTGGATCAAGGAGTTACCTATGAGGCTGCAATGCCATACCATTGGTGAGCCTAGCTGTTGGATGAGGCTATTACGCATGATAGCTCAAGCAGTGACTTGCTATCATGAGCATCACTAGGTTTACTTAGATTATGCTATGTTTGTATACATTTTGAGGTCAGATGAACAACGTGTCTTGGACACAATATTGTAAAAAAATTAATATAAATATATTTTAATTTTAGTGTTTTTATATGAATATGTGCAATCCTATTCAATTGTATGATGTGAATTGAAAATCTATCTTTACATATGTTGAAAATGTCTATTTAACACATAATTCGCTAATGAATCAAATAGAGTGTTATAGTTTATGGAAATATGTTGATATTGAATGTAATCAAAATGTCTTTCCAAAAGACGAACTCTAAGGAACATGCGATGAATTGCTGGATTTCAGACAATATAGATGCCAGAAAGTTGTAGTATGATAAGTTGTGAGTCCAACCTGATGATGATCTGGTGAATGCCAAGTGAAATGGAATTAGAGAGTAGATCAATCAAACTATTATACTCACCGATATTGTTGGTCAATTGACTGAAACAAATCCCTTGGAATCTCACTAACTCACCACTTGGAGAAAATATGGCCCATCTTGCAGAGGATAAATTCTGAGTATCACGACTAGCACCATCGACATATCCAAAAAATGGTTCCGAAGATTCTGATATCTGCAAAAAATGCAAAGTGGATTACTAACCACATGAAAAACTCTAAAAGGCACACTATTACACATACATAATCAAAGCACATAATACAGTGATTACTACGCATAATCAGGCACAATAACGTTTAAGATACAACCAATTTCGAGGCTACGACAATGGAATCCCATCATAATCTACCAACTCGTAGGAAACCTTAGCCAGAATGCACTTGAAAATGTAGGGGCCGTGCCATAATGGTTCAAATTTCCATGTTCCTATCTTATCAGATTCCTGATCATAAAGCAATACCAGGTCTCCTTCTGAGAAGGTGTGAGGCTTGACATTGCAGTCATATTGCGCCTTGATTCATCTCTTATGTGCTTCATTGGACAATGCGGCTTCACGATGTGTTTCAACTAGATGGATGAGATCTAAAAGACACGAATCTTCTTCAGAAGTGTCAGGTAGCAGGTCAATCACGAGTTTCAATGATGGTATTTCACATTGTATTGGTAAGATAGCTTCCAGACCATAAGCCAGTTGAAAGGGAGTGAATCCAGTCGCATTTCTCACCGAGGTTTGATATGCCCTCAAATCCGAGTACAAGATCAAATTCCAGTTTAGTTTATGAACACCAATCATGTGTTGAAGCATACACTTAAGAATCTTGTTGATAGCTTCAACTTGTCCATTAGCTTGCAGATAATAGGGGGTAGAACTATCATGTAACAATCCTAACTTGGCAGTCAACTAAAGACTTCTTTGACTTGGATTTGATGGATTCCAAATCAAAATATTACAAAATGACGATCCATTTTGAATATTTCCCTCCCAGAAATTGATGTGAAAGAATTTATGTCATAGGGTTGCAATTTGAAATGACAATGGTCTTTCAGAGCAGGATATAATGGTGAAATATTTGTACAGCTTGAATGGCTGCAAAAGCGAGCTTCTCAATGTATGTGTACTTAACTTCCGTATCATTGATATTATGACTCAAATAATATATCAAATGTTCAATCCCATATTCTTATTGGACTAAAACCATAGTGATGATTGTATTTGCAGCGACAAGATACACGAAATAATCACTCTGATAATTTGGGGGATAGATTAATGATGCTCGGATCAAGGAATATTTAAGAACACCAAAGGAATCTTGTGCAACCTCATCCTAATGGAAGGGTACCCCATTTTTCAAGATTCAAGTAAATCCTTTAGCCATTTTGGTGTAGTTAGGAATGAAACTCCTTAGAAAGTTAGCCTTTCCCCGGAGTCTCTGTAACTAAAGTAGATTAGAAGGAGTAGACAAATCAAGAATAGCCTAGACCTTCAATGGATCAAGTTGAATTCCATCTTTCGACATGAAGAATTCAAGAAAACAACCAGAACCAACACCAAACACTCATTTTTGCGGATTGAGGCATATTTTATAGTGACAATATCGTAAAAATATCGCTCTCTGATGTAGCGGGCGGTCAACCCATTTCTGTGAATGTGTAGGTAAGTCATCCCAATATGGTTTAACTATGTGCTTGATGTCATGAAAATCATAATTCATTGCCCTCTGAATGTAGCCCCAACGTTCTTTAAACCAAAAGGGAGCTTGTGATAAGTGAATGTGCCCCATGGACAGATAAAATTCGTTTTATATTGGTCCTCTGGGCGAATATTAATTTGATTATAACTTGAGAATCCATCCATGAAAGAAAATATTTCACATTCGACACATTCATCAATAATATGGTTGATAAAGGGAGTTGGATAGTTGTCTTTCAGACAAGCATCGTTAACATCCCGATACTCGACACACACTCTAATTGTCCCCTATTTCTTCATGACAGGAACAATGTTAGATACCCAATCGGTAAGCGGAACAGGGTAAATGAATCCAGCACGCAAAATTTCTTCAACCTCTGCTTTAATGACAACAGTTTTATTAGGGTGAACAGGACGAAGGTGCTATCACACTGGCTTAACATTAGGAAACATTTAAATCTCATGTTAAACAATTCTGGAGTCGATACCTGGAATTTCATCATATGGCCAAGTGAATACATCTTTGAATTCACAAAAAAGAGCGCGGTAATTATGAAGTTCAGATGGAGAACAAGACGCATCGACATGAATGTTTTCTATAGTACCCGGTTTGGTCAAAATACTGATAGAAATCATTTCTTGAATATTCTATGGGTTTCGCTCAGAATAAAAAACATGGATAGGAATAGAATTCGTCAAGAAATCAAGATAATAGGGTGATATAATTCATATGGATTATCTTCACTATAATCTGGAAGATGGGATCGTTGATGTGATGATTCCCATGGTTCTTCTTCTGGAATCATGGATTCCATAATGCTCTCACCAGTCGATAATAAGCGTGAAAATGGATCAAAAGAAGTACCAAAATCCAAAGAATGATCAACCCAAACAGTCGGCGACAATGGATTTGGATTGGCCGCATAAGCCAAGAAAATGGATTTTTATATTAGCTCAATTGGAGTTAGCAGCATGATGCTGCCCAACCTAACTACTTCAGAATCATTGGGTGTAATATTCCAAAATTAGCATGTAGCTAATAAGAATATTGAATTTTGATTTTAGCACCTATTAGATGAATAAATGGGGAAAGAGACCCATACTTGTCTTGAACAAGCACAAAATACCTCTTGATGTGAAAAGGGATCATAAAAATAATTGGGTCTAGCACTCTCATGTGTGAACAAGGAATAATGGATGTGGACAAAGTCAAGTTTGGCCAAGTGAACAACATTAATGTGGGAGGAGTGGATCATCAATAAAAATAGCTCAATATGAATGAGGATCAGTATAGACAACTATATGTGAGCTGGATTGAAGACCCTTAGGTGTGAAAAGGGCTGAAGCAAGTTGAAGAGGTCAACCTTGACCAAATCAAACAGCGCTGTTATGGAGGAGTGGCATTGCTGAAGGTACAATGCAGTTTTGGAGGGAGATTGTTTGTGTGACGGTGGAAACCCTAATGAGTGGGACCCAAGGTGAGAAGGCTCACTTAGTTTATAAGGAAGAGGATGGTAACCATATGGGGTTATCTTATGAATGATACTTTGATACGTCTGATTAGACTTTGCTCTCTTCAGCTACTTAGCTAAGATTGCTGGTGCTGTTTAGCACTAAGGTACTCCTGTTTAGGAATTCCATATCTTCCCTTTGAGTAGCTATTGGGAGAGGCCTGATCTATCACTCCACAAATCCAACATTGGTGCCAAGCTTTAGCCTTTAGTTTTAGTGCAGTTTTTGCAGGATATTGTGTTGAGTTGCAGTGGAGGGTTGAGAAACCCACTTTCTGAGTTGGTTTTGCATAGGAGGAAGGATTTATTCTATTGGGAGATCAGTTTGGAGGGTTCTTGAGCTGATTTCATATATTTTGCAATAGGTTAATATATTTCCATCACCTACAGCGTAAATTGGGTCTGGGATTGCGTTATTTCGGAGGGCAGCTTCAACAGGGGATCTTGTGGTTATTTTTGGGAGTTTTCCTGTGATTGAGGGTTTCATCCTTTCATGGGGGAAGACATTTTATCAGATCTGCATTAGATCTACATTATTTCAGCCTTCTATACTCCCGTGCTTTAGTTTTCAGTGATTATTCAGTCTCAATACTGAATTTCACCATTTTTATTTGGGTGTATTCCTAGAAACCCTTCCCGGGTTCTGTAGATTTTGTATAAAGGAGACTAGATCTCAGTTATTGAGCCATATTGTTTGATATAATATCAGATCTATTTGTCTCTGCTATTTTTGAAAATAAATCCTCATAGACTACGCTGTCTCTTTATGCAGTGATTTCATGTTGCGGTAGTTTTGGGGTTTCAGCATTTCTGAGCTCTACTAGGTGTGGGAGTCTTGTTTATCTCACCTAGTTTGATTTGTTTCTAATAAATTCTTGGATTTAGATGCTATATTGTCAGATCTAAGGGATCCAAGTGTTGATTTAATTTTTTATAGCATATATTTCTGAAAATGCATTTTTTATGCATGCATTGTTGAGCAATCCCATTTTGGGATATTACATTGAGTATCTTCTTTAAGTAAGATGAAGTGGAATATATCATGTTGTACGTCTCTATATCAACAATTTCTGCTGATGTCGTAGGCGGCGGTAATGAAAAGGTGCCCATTAGGGAAGGATCCTTAAAGAGTCGTGCACCAATCTTCTGAAGAGAAGGTGGGGGTCCGTGAACAAACAGAATGCTTCCAGTTGCCTGGGAACCTGAGGTGAAGAGCGAGAGTTGATCAATGGCTGTGATACTTCCTTTATGGGGGAAGATGATCATATGGAAGTAAGTATATACTACCGCAACCATAACGTAAAACCATGGTCTTCCAAGTAATATGTTGTAGTCGAGAGGTACATCAACGACCTCAACTTCAACAGTAACTGATTTCCCCCCTAGTTCTAATTGCAGGTTCAATAATAATTCTACAAGGCTTATATGTATGACCGTCAAAAGCTTTCAACGTCGTAGGCGATTGTGACAAAGTTGGCAAGCCAAGTGACTTCTGACAACTCATTGAAATGATACAAGTAGATTCGCCTTCATCAATGATAGTGCGATGAATGAGGCGATTTAGGACATGTAATTTAATCAAGAATGCTAAATGTGCTGGTAATTGTGGCACATAGCCTGCGTGATTAAAGACTACAAGATTTGAATTCGTCAGATTAATTCCATCGATTGCGGACAGTAAATCCTGCTTCTGTGAGGGACAATTTTGAAGAACCTCAAGCATTGAAATAACAGAAGGTGACTGAGAGAGGTCTTCTACTACATTATATTTTTGAGCTGCATGAGCTTGAGGGTTGAATGTCGATTTGTGAACTACTCCCTTCGACATCTTTATTGTTAACTTTGGAAGGATAGGTGATAGAGCCAAATTATATGAGGTTGAAGTTGAAGTGGTAGGTTGATCTGTAGCCTAACCATTGGACGGCGATAATGGATTACCGTAATATTTACTTTGTGTGGACACCAAAACGTCAGTTTTGGGCTTTGTGGCGGATAACATAAGCACTTGCGAACTAGAAGCAGGATCGTAGCAACCATATGTGTTTCCGGGTTCGGAAAATGATTTTTCAACACTGCAGATGCGGCAGAATTATTAAGAATATTTGGGACTTCCGAGCGGTGAGGACAATCTCACGTAAAATTCTCCTCATTACATATCAAGCAAGGGTAACAAGGTTTTCGAAAAGAACTGAATGAATCAGACAATTTTTCCTGCGGGGGTGAATTTGATTTCTTCTTGTCTTTCCCCTTCTTTCTATTTCCTGGTTGCTTATGAATTTTGCCTTTGTCAGATGACACAACATGGATTTCGGAAGAAGACGTAGGATATGATGCAGTAGGGTTTTGATTTGAAACAACAAATGTAGGAACAGGTAGTCAACTTGCTGTCGAAGCGCTAGAAAAACCAATCACACCATCGCCGACATGAATGTCTTGACCAGATGGAGCAAGAGGAACAGTAAAATTTGGTCGCGAAACATTTGGAATATTTTTCATAGAGCGTGCCAGACTGAGTGTAAATTAGATCCAGATATTGGGCACAAGAAATGACTTGCTCTTCAATGAAAACATCACCTTTGGCCACATCCTCGGTGATAGATGGAAATAAGGAATTAATAAACCACTCAACTAAAAGCTGATCAGGAACAAATGTTTTAACCATTCGACGACAACGACGCCACTCATGTATATGATCCGATATATGCGTAACAGTGGTATGTTTAAAGCTGGTCAAAAGTTCTGTTCCAGTTTCATATCTGATGGGTAGCTAGAAATGGGTTAAAAAGGTAGTGGCTAAAGCTGTAAAGTTATCAAACGAAGCTCATGGAAAAGACGCAGAGGAACCATTAAGCGTTTGCTAATAAAGACACAATCTAACGGAATCATCATTTAAGGAGTTTGATGAACACCATAAATGATAAGTCATGACATGCGTAGAGGGGTATTCTCCAGAATTTCGATTGAATTTTTGAATGTTCGAGGGTAATTTATGTGGAATCACTAACCACCAAGGTAAATAATGAATTGGATCATTGGTGAGCTGATTTAAATCCGGTAATTCTAACATTGCAACAAATGGCAACTATTGATTAAGGTCAGGTTGAGCATAACCAAGATAAGATGGAATTGAATAAGAAGTAGGCATTTTCATACCAACAAATGGATTCTGTTGTTGATAACCCAGATAAGGCTAGGCTTGCTGACCAAGTCCTGGATAAGCCTGATACTATGGGAATGGTTGTTGTGGGTACCATGGTATCTGATAAAACGATTGCCCGCCAGGATAATTTGAACCCGATTGTGAATAAACAGGGCCAACATAAGCCTGTGAGAAAGGTAAACTAGCCTGCGGTTTCGAAATTCCTGATACAGATGGTTGTTGAATACCAGCCTGGGAAGACAGAGTCTGTAGACCGAAAACTTGAGGGTTAGGGGTGGAAGGACCTGCTTGTGCACACTGACCAACAAACATAGAAGAAATGACAGGTGTAGTAGGCACAAATGCAACAAGTTGAAATGGTTGATATTGATACACAACCGTTTGTGGTTGAACAAGAAAAGTAGGTTGCCATTGGAAAGTAAGCATTTAAACATATGATGAACCTAAATACGATAGAGTACTTCCATATGGACCGAACATCTGTGGCCCCCCAACATATGGAGTATAGGGATATTTCACATACTTAATTTCATATGATGGGTATCCATCAGATACTGGATAAGATGGACGATAATTAGATGGACTAGCCTGATATTGAGGGTCAGGCCATTGAGTACTCGTAATAGATGAACCAGATATAATTCTAGATGATGACATGGGAAAATTCCATGGACTAGAGGAGACACCAGAGTAGGTTCCATTTAAGGCCTGGTAACCTAGTGGGATGGACGGACCACCATAAAGATGTTCCTTGGGTGTCATCGAAAAAATCAAAGACGAAGCGACATTAGATGTTGCCGCAACCATAACAGATAGTATAGCTCGGGATGCTGTCTTTTCCATGGTTAAATAACCCAGCAAATACTCTAACGAACCTACGAGAACTTGAGAGTCAAAAGGATCAACGAAAGTATAGTAGGTCAAACGAGGAAAAGATTGATATAAATGAAGCCCCGAACCAAAATGAGTGGGAGTTGAAGGGGTTGTCTCTTCTTGAAGTTCTTCCTCTATCAAAATCAAACAAGGTGGAAGCACTTCATCCTTAGGCCTGAGATAAATTTTAGGCGGTAAAATCTGTGGTAAAGAGGAAGACTCGATGGTTACAGATGGTTGAGGATAAGACGGTTGCACCAGAATAACTTATTATTGTTCGACTTCGGGATCAACTACTGGATCAAATTCCAGTTGAACAATCTTGGGTTAGGGATTTACCGTTTCACTAGATTGAATTTTAGTGTCCTCAGATAACGGTGAGATTTCCGTCTCGACAGTTGTTGCACTAAAAATTGTCATCTTGACATTCTGCTGACTGTATGAGCTCATTGTCACTCATACTTACCTCCTCTGCAAGTCTTACAACATATACTCATGTCAAGCCCTAAAAACAGGAGAAAAACCCTAAAAAAATCCAAAACCCTGGGTACGCAGGTAATGTGAAGCTTACCTGTGTTCCTGGTTGGGTTACACAGGTAATGTGAAGATTACCTATGTTCCAGAACGCAGTTTCTCTGTGTAATGCCTGCGTACCCCTATCAAAGTCAAAAGGGCGAGAAAGTAAAGTGAAAAATATGTTTTTTGGTCAATTATAGAAGCTTCTGGATGATATTTTTTGGGGGTGAGTACGCTCTTGTAAGGTTCATGCATCCCACACCTTAAGGATCTAACCCATTGATGTGAGGAGCCTATCCCTTTGAAGGAGGATTCTATCCCTTCATAGGTGGAACCATAACATCCTCATCTGCACTATAAAAAGAGGCATTGGGTAGCCTCAAAGGGAGTTCAAGCTTTAGTGTGTGATTGAGGTGAAGTGCTGTTGAGATTTAGACTCCTTTCTACTAAGCTTTTGTGAGAAAAGATCACATACCTCTATGTGCTCTTGGAGGAAGAGTGAAAGGCTTATCAAAGTAGAGGAAACTCCTGCTTCGGACCCTAGGAAGGCCTGTTCAACATCAAGGCTAAGGTTGTAAGGCTATTCTATTATTTCAAATTTAATACAATCACGTTTGTTTTTCTCAATAAATTGTCGTTCGATTGTTTATTTCAATAAGCTGTCGTTTGATCGTTTATTTCATAGATTCCTTGATCACTATGATAGGTTTGTTTTTATAATTATTTGTTATACATGTGCTATTTAATATTTTCTTGTTTGTGATTGCAGGTCTTTAAAGACGACACTTTCAAGCGATGGAAGAACTATTGTTGCGATAGAAGAACTATTGTTGCAACGGAAGAACTACTGATGCGACGGAAGAAATACAGTTGCAAATAAGTGTTTGGATCTAAGGTAGGATCGACACCTTTATAGCATTTACTTGTAAAACAAATATATTTAGAGAAAGATAAAATTAGTTGTTCGTTTGTTGCTAGATTGTCTTTTGACACTAGGGAGATCGATCTTGTCCGCAAGATCTATTTATCCGGCCAACATATTGGCGACTCTGCTGGGGAAAGAACTTGCTTTGATTTCCTTTGTTTTGATTTGAGAGAATGATTTTTTATGATTTTTGATTGATCTGTACGAGCTTGGGTAACTTAGATTTACTTTGCTTTGAAAAGTTTTGAAGTCTTTTTTGTTTTTCTTGAACTTTTCTAGGGACCGCACATTGTTGCAGACCCTGTTAAAAGTCTTGAAAAACTTAGATTTCTTCTTTTAGTTTAGTTTAGATTTGATTTAGGATTCCTAGTGTCTGCCCAAATCTGTATGTTTTCTGTCGAAAATCTCTCGTGAATGAGTTTCATAGCACTTTTGTTTTGAATGATTTTCTAGAAGTTTTGCATTTTTAGAGTGGTTTTCGCTTTGTCTCTGTAGTGACCCAAAGATTAGAAGCTTAAAAGTGCCTAAGATCACCTTGGGATATTTTATCTTCTTGATGAGTCTGACTTGGTTGTGAAATTCATTCTTTTTGAGAAATAGATCTAGTTTTCTCTTTGCAAATCTTTGACCAAACTTTGTTATAAGTTCTGAATTTCATTTTTACAAAAGAAAACATATCTGGATGTTTTTCGATTTATTTGTTATTCTGGGCAAATGAATCCTTAGTTTACTATACAACTAAGCAAAACATTCTAAAAAAAAATAAATTAAAGCTTTTATTCAATTAGATTTTCAAAGTTTGTAGATCTCAAAATTAGTTTTTTCGTAGTTTTGAGTGCTTTTTAGAACTTGTAGATTTCTTTTGAAAGAAAAGTTGTTTTTTGTAGTTTCAAGTTTTGAAAGAAAAAGGGATTTATTGTGAGCATTGATTATTTGTCTCGTTTTGAGTTCTTATTGAAAAAACAAAAAGATTTTCTTCCATTTATTCTTCATGTTCAAAGAAAGAATTGTCTCTTAAAGAAATTGCATTCTCGAACTCTTTCTTTAGCTAGAATTTCATTGAAAGAAAAACGAATTGTTTATCATTTTAGGTGCATTTTTTAGTGTGTTTGGAAGTCGAGTCTTCACACCATCAAAGTTTCATTTCCATACCTATTGACTTAAAGAACAACCCATAAAAACAACGCTTAATTAAAATTGATCTAGTAATCTTTTCTATTTCTAGGGCTCTTATCACCAATATAGCTTAGGCTAGTATCTTAGAGTAGGGAGTAATTAACTCTCCAAGATAGTAAAAACAAACAAGTAGATAAATCTTGCGGTAGGAAATAAATCCAATTGTAATTGGTACAATCTGGGAAGCTTCTCTTAAAGTAGATAATCACGAGATCATGTCCGAACCTTTGAGACAATCAATTCTATTTCATTGGGAAAGATAGAAGATCTGCGCACATTAAAAATGGTAAACCTCAGATTAACCATTGTCGAGGAGCCTGGGGTCACATGTTGGTAAACCTCGGATTGACCATGTCGAGGAGCCTTCAAGGGTATTGAGCTTTGTTACTCTTCCCTTGCGCGTGGAATCAAATCGTACACTGTTCCCTTAGTTGTATTTGTTACTGTTGGTAACCTTAATGTCCTTACTTAAGATTATTTCCTAAGGTGACAGTGAAAGAAATATCTCACTGTACCTGGAGCAGACGTCGACTAGACTCACTTGGACTCTCTGGGGGTTTTCTTCACGTGAGATGGTTTTGTGAAGAAACTTGTGCCAGACTGTTTCATTAAGCAGGTTGTCGGGGTAACTGTTCCAACCACCCTTTCTGTATTAAACTTCTACTAAGTTGGATTTCATCACCAAATAGTGTTTTTAGTACGGGAAGTTACTGTTTGTGCGTGGTTTGAACTCTTAGATTTTTTAGTCGTGTGGTTCAGCTGTTTGTTCCTTTAGAGACTTTAGGTGTTTTTATTGAAATTTTCTTTGTTTGCGTGTGATTGATTAATATTTAATCGTGCCAGAATTACTGAGATAGTCTCGAAGACTTCAGGGGAAGTCCCCTGAGTATACACCAAGTCAACTTGAAGGGCTGCGTGCTCTAGTATCATCTATTAGCGGTAGAATTAGATCAACAAAAGTCAGAAGTTCATCTATAGTTATTCATCCTGATCATCAAATACCCACAACATAGCATATTCAAGAGCTGATTTAAGTTTCTGAAGTTACTGGTAGTATTTATCCTTCCAGTGAACTAGCTGAAGAACCTAAAATTTCTGAGCTTGACATTGAAACTTCTGTTTTGGAAACATCCTCAGGATTTATTACTCCAACTTCTAGTGATCCTAGTTCACCTAGGGTAAGAAATATTATTACTGAAGATCTTCCATTTGGCCTCATTTATATTGAAGAACTTGCCAGTCCAGATGAAGAAGTAACTCTTCCTGAATCCCCACAGTCTTTGAATCTTAGGGAGCGTGAATCCATTTTCTACAACCCTATTAGGAGTGACACTTGGTATTTATCTTTGACAAATTTTTTAGAAAACTCGGGTCTTGCTTTTTCACCACCTCGAATTCCTTTTCATCCTACGCCTAGAGGTTACTATCCTTCATCGATCATGTCAGGAGAGTCATCTATGTTTTCCCAAACACCGGAAACATTTTTATACATTGGTCCTTCTGTTCCTTCAGGGTACTGACTCTCTCTAGTACTTTCTCAGGAGAAACTCCTCAACCTATTGAACAAGTATTATCATCTGGTCTTAATGGAATTAAAATTGAAACGTCGAATGTAGAGAAAATCTTTATGATGTCTGGTAATATTCCAAATCCTCAACCTTAGGGTGGTCAGTTACTGCCTTGGGGGAAACCTCAAGGCAGTCAGTTACCGCCTGGGGGGCAACCTCAAGGCAGTCAGTTACCGCCTGGGGGGAAACCTCAAGGACAATACATACCTCAAGGTTATCAACCTTCAGGACAATACATACCCCAAGGTCAACCCCAGTCTCGGTATATTCCTCAAGGTCCTTATCAACCCCGGATTCAGTACGCGCCTCAGGGTTATCAACCTCAAGGTCAGTACCCAACTCAAGGTTTTCAAATGCCTTCTAGTCAATCATTTGTACAAGGATTTGGAAATTTACCACTTAATTATCAACCCTACGTTCAACCAGGCTATGGTCCTTCATATGTAAAACCTTCTATGGGACAATACCCCGGAATGAAAATGGTGTGGGATCCATCCCAAATTCAACAGAATATGCAACCTAATGTGCAGTTACCTAGTCAACCTGGACAACCTTTGGTTTCTGGTTTAACCCAGTAACCTGTCTAGCCTACTGTTCAAATCCCTGCACCTGGTTCTGTTCAGCAGTTTGTACCTAGTACACCTTAGACTCCGCCTCAAACTGCTGCAACTACTGCAACATATGTTCAACCTATAACACCTATTTCTAGAGTATCTGTAGCTCGGGTTTCTTCTATCCCTACATCCGTGAAAATTCCTCAAGTCTCTGTACCCCAGTCAGGACCTACAGTTTAGACTTCGATCTAGATACCTATAGGACAAGCTGGTATAAGTATGATTGTCACGAGTCAACCGCAATTCACATATCAACCGTACCAGGGGCAGTATCAATTCGGTCCCATTGCACAAAACCCATTTTATCGGTATCAATTGTATCCTGGCTATACTTATCAACAACCTCAACAACCACAGTTTGGTCTGGTTAATCCTGGTTTCTTGGGAGGTTATACCATTCCCAATGCAAATCCAATTCCTAGTTATCATGGGTATCCTCCTCCCGAAACTACTCTTATTACTCAAGGTTTTCGCGACCCTAACCGTCAGTTACCATTTATTGCAACTTTGGATTTACTTGATTTGTCATGCCTTACGAATGATCCAATTTACTATCATCCGTATTGGCCGCCAATGCCACATAAGTTGCCCGACGATATATCGAAATTCGAGGGTAAGTCAGGGGAGGATCTGTCAAATCACGTGATGAATTATCACCTCTGGTGTGCGTCTAATTCAATAATTGATGATTCAATTCGCTTACGTCTTTTTCAACAAACTCTTATTGGTCTTGCTGCCAAATGGTACATTGAGTTACCACGAGGCTCTTTTAATAATTTCAATCAGTTAGCAACTGCTTTCTTAACTCATTTTCAGTTTCCCGTTAGATACGACAATGGAATGCAACTATTGAATTCAGTAAAACAATCCACGTCCACATATATTTCTGATCATATTCACGAATGGCGACATAGAAGGCGTTTAGTGAAAGTTTTCATTCCGGATCAAATTTTGGCAGAATGGTTCATTAAATCATTATTACCCAAAATCACTGAAGATGTAGCTAAGGGAGGAGTTGTTACTGAAGAGAAAGTCATTACTCAAGCTCAGTACCTTGACCTCGTCTACACGCAGTCAGCTACTTTACATGAAAAAATCCCCGATCTTCCAAAACAAGGTCAAATAACTGCAGCTCCTTCAAGGTCTCATGCCGCTGATGGTATGATTGGTTCAGTTACTACTAAAATTAAGAAGAAATATTCAAAGAATTATTCTCCTATAATAACTTTACCTGATTCCCTGAAAAGAGAATCTTCCGCTGAAATTTCTGCTCACATTCATGTCGTAGAGACATCTACGGCCAAATCTAAATCTGGCGGTAAAAAGAAGGGGAAGAATAAAAACAAACAAAATTCAAAAGATAAAACAGATAAAAATGAATCTAATGACTAAAAACGCAAACCTCGCTATCCTTGTTTCATTTGCGATGAGGATCATTTTACCAAAGAATGTCCACATCGAGCGGAGGTTTCGAAGTTCGTTAAAGGTTCTCAACAACCTACTGTCTTGAAGGATCCTTTTCCTACTCAAGATAGTAAGATGATTGGTTCTACCTCGAACGCCTCAGAAGAACCCGTTATGATGATGTCTCCTGTCAGGATTGCAGCGCGATCACAAGATTATGGTAGTAAAAGTCCTGTTGGTGGTAAAGAATCAGAATCTTCTAATTCAAACACATCAACTACACCTCCTCTTGTTTATGATCCACTATAGATCTAGAAACCCAATTCAGAATTCATAATCAAACCACCTGCTAAAGGTGTAATTTGTAAATCAACTTTCAATCCACATGCGAGAGCTGCTCAGAATTACAACATTGTTGAGGACTTAGCTATTTCCCCTTCAGCAATGTCAGCTTGGGAAGTGCTGCAATCGTGCCCAGCACAGCGTAAATTACTTTTTCCTGCCATAGGAGCTGTTGATATTCAGGATTCAAACCTAATAATCTTCGATTTAGAGAATAGTACACCCCGCCTACCTCATCAAATGGATTTCTAGATTCCAGTATTAGTAAAAAACAGACCTGTTTTTTGGACTGTGATTGATGAAGGGGCTTCTATGTGTATTATGTCGATCCAGTGTTGGAAATAGCTTGGTTCTCCTACACTCAATCAGTCTCTGACAATTCTAAAGGCTTTTGATGGCCGAGGGTTCCATCCTTTTGGTATTTTTCAGGATTTACCTATAGGGGTCGAAGGCAAAACCGTAAATCTAGATGTGGAGGTGGTTGATGCCCCTCTAGATTACAACCTTCTCCCGGGTCATAGTTGGTCTTATGCTGTGACTGCTATTGTTTCATCGGTCTTTCGACTTATAAAGTTTCCACATCAAGGAAATATCGTTACAATAGACCAACTCACTTATTTCTCATCCGATCCAGCCTCTACAGAAACTATCCAGCACATCGGTAAAACGGCTATCCCTTACAAGGATGTTGGTGTAGGTTTGATTAAAGATTCTGGTTTACTATGAAATTTTTCCTTTCATGCTCCTAACGTATCACCTCCTATTGCAAATATTCTATGATTTCATCGAATACTGTTACTTTTGATGATCCTTGGATCGTACCTTCCGATTCAGAGGTGGATTAATTTGACGGTGTGATGCCTTTGAGTCCCTTTGAAATTGCATATCAAGCTGTACAGTCGCTTTCTAATCCTTCTTCAACTGAAACTGATCCAATGAATGTGATCCATGAGGAATCACTTTCTATATCTAGCTCAGCCACAACGAAATTTCCCGATCTTGTTCATACTGATGAGCAGATTCGTGAAATTTTGTCTATTGACGATTTACCATGGGAAGATCTACATCAGCAATCTTCGTTCTTACTTGAGCTGGATCATTTTGAAAATGATTTCTCTTCTATTTTTACAGCTGAATATGTCAAAGAACCGCAAAATCCATTGCAAAATATTGATTCTGAGTTAAATTTGGAAAATATCTCTCGAACAATTCCTATTGACATTTCAGTTAAGCCTGGAATAATTGAAAACATTCATATAGGTGCTTCCTGTACAGACGATGAAATCCAAACTTATAAAGCCCTATTTCAAGAATTATGTGATGTGTTTGCCTGGTCATATGAAGAAATGCCAGGAATCGATCCGTCAATTTTTGTACATGAAAGTAAGACTTACCTGGATGCAAAAGCTGTCCAACAATGCTTACGTTAGATACATCCGAGAAACGCTGCTGCTATCAAAGTAGAAGTTGAGAAATTACTTCATGCAGGTTTCATTTATCCAATTCCTTTAACCGATTGGGTATCGAATATTGTTCCTGTTAAAAAAAAGAAAGGAACGAGAAGAGTATGTATCGACTATAGGGATATTAATCGAGCTTGTCCTAAAGACAATTATCCAACCCCCTATATCGATAAAATCATTGATGATTGTGACGGCAGTGAAATTTTCTCCTTTATGGATGGTTTTTCCGGTTACAATCAAATAAACATACTCCCTGCTGATCAACCTAAAATAGCATTCATTTGTCCATGGGGGACATTTTCTTATTGCAAACTACCTTTTGGCTTGAAGAATGCTGGGGCAACTTTTCAAAGGGCTATGTCTTACGCATTTCATGACATTAAGCACATTGTGCAGCCTTATCTCGATGATTTACCTACTCATTCATTGTGTAGAGCCGATCATCTCACTCATTTACGAGCTATCTTTATGAGATGTAGGCATTATCGAATTCGGCTGAATCCACACAAATGTGTTTTCTGTGTAGAATCGGGTCGCTTACTAGGATTTATTGTTTCAAAAGCAGGCATTCTCATTGATTAGTCGAAGGTTGAAGCTATTGTCAATTTACCTCCTCCTTCGACTTTACACCAACTCCAAAGTTTGCAAGGGAAAGCAAACTTTTTACATCGTTTCATTCCTAACTACGCCGAGTGAACAAAGGGTTTTACCAGGTTGTTAAAACAGAACGTTCCATTATTTTGGGATGAGATCACTGATCAATATTTTGATGCACTCAAACACGCGTTGACCCATGCACCATTACTGCATCCTCCCAATTACAACAAGGACTATTTTTTGTACCTCGCCACCTCTCATTCCACCATTGGGATGGTTTTAGTTCAGGAAGATGAATTCAACAATGAACATGTGATTTACTATCTTAGTCGAAATTTGCATCCGACTGAGATCAAATACACGCATGTGGAGAAATTGGCCTTGGCAGCTGTTCAAGCTGTCAAAAGATTTCGTCACTACATCTTACTACGCAAAACCACAGTAATTTCTCACTGTAACCCTATGATGTACATATTGACCAAACAATTGCTAGGGTGAAAGTATTCCAAATGGATAGTTATCTTGCAGGAATTTGACTTGGAATTTGAAAAATCCAAGGCAAAGAAATCTTTGGTTTTTGCCGAACTGATGTGTGATTTCCCCTTTACTGATACTGAAACTGTGGCAGAACAGCCCATTGCAGACAAATCCTTGTTTCTTATCAGTACTTTTGATCCTTGGTATGGGGATATTATTGTTTATCTCCAAACCCAGTCTTTTCGGCCTGAAATCTCACGATCTCAGTGACGGAAAATACGTTTCCAATCCCAACAATACAATATTATTGGTGATACACTATATCGTCGCGGAGCGGATTCTATTTCCCGACGCTGTCTTACTCATTAAGAAGCTGAGAAGGTTCTAAATGAATTCCATTCTGGAGCATGTGGCAGTCATATGTCTGGGTATGCAATAGCCCAAAAGATATTGCGCGCTAGTTATTTCTGGCCGTCGTTATTCAAAGATTGTATCTATGCAGTCCGGAAATGCCACAATTGTCGGGTCTTTGATCGTAAAATGCGTGCACCACTCGCTTCTCTTCACCCTATAATTGTTGTCGGTCCTTTCGCAAAGTGGGGTATTGAATTTATTACATGTAACCCTCACTCGGCCGAGGGGCATGCATATATTATCCTAGCGGTAGATTATTTTACTAAGTGGGCCGAGGCGATGCCTACATTTTCGGTAGACGGCAAGACTGCTGCAAATTTCGTGTTCAATCATATAATTTCTAGATTCGGTGTTCCTCAAGCCATTATTACAGATCATGGAAGTCATTTTTGAAATATCATGATGACTGAACTGACAGAACAACTTGGCCTGCGCCATGATATTTCTACTCCTTATTACCTGCAGGCCAATGGTCTGGTTGAAGCTATCAATAAAGTTTTAGTCACTATGATCAAACGACTTATTGGTATTCATAAGTCGAATTTGCATTCCATGTTATTTTCATCACTTTGGGCATATCGGACCTCAGTAAAAACATCAACTGGTTTCACTCCCTTTCAACTGGTTTACGGTTTGGAAGTTGTGTTGCCTATTGAATGCGAAATTCCATCATTGAAATTAGCCATAGAATTACTCCCAGCTATGTCTAAAGAGGAGAAGATTTTTTTGTACTTAGCTCAGGTAGATGAGAATCGACGAAATGCTGCATTAGCAAACGAAGCTCATGTCAAACGAATAAAGGCTCAGTACGATAGAAATGTTACACCTCGTGATTTTTCAGAAGGAGACCTATTTTTAGTCTACGATCAAGCCAATGATAAACTAGGGGCTGGAAAATTTGTGCCTATGTGGCATGGTCCTTTCATTGTTAAGCGAAAGCTGGCAAAAGGGGCCTATGAGCTGATATATTTCGACGGTGTCCCTTTAGATAAACCCAGAAATGGGCTTTATCTGAAGAGATATTATGCTTAAATTTGGTGTGGAGATTTTTGATTAGATTAGTTTATTTACTGTTGGTGTGTTTTAGATTAGAAAAGCGTGCCTAGTTTAGAGTGTGCTCTTATCACTATTCCTGTTTATCTCATTTTTACTCTTGATATTGCAGATGTCGACGTCTCTTCAGACATACATTGGTTTTGCTGATGGTGCTTGTCATAGTACACGGAACATTTCTTCCGCAGCTTGGGTTATCTATTCACCCTCCGACGAGTTAGTGTCTATGCATGGGGTAAGCCTCAGTCAAAAAATGAATGACATTGCAGAGTATAGTGCAGTGATTGAGTTATTATCTGAATCCATCTCATTTGGGATTTAAAGTTTGATTGTTAGGTTGGACTTTGAACTCGTTGTATTACAACTTAACAGGGTGTATGCCATTAGGAATCCAGTGTTATTAAGGTTATTTTTGAGAGTTCATCTCTTGGAACGTGAATTTGATTACATTGAATATCAGCATATTCCAAGACATTTAAATACATTAGCAGATGAAGTTGCTTCTAGTATGATAAATAGACATTTGCAATAATTAAAACAGTAAATTAAACAACATTCGATAAAATGTACACAGATAGCCGGTAATAGTGATATATCATAGCATAGAAGTGTGTTTCAAAACATACATCGTCTTGTTTTGGACGATTTAAAATACAAAAAAATTAGGACTTAGAAAGTGTTGAAAATGATTTTTACTTGAATCATCCCATTGCTCTCCTAGAGGAAAATCCATGTATCTGTCACCGCGGTAGTCCATCCCGGCGTATGGAAAATCCTTAATGACAAAGAGTTGGTTGTTCAACCAAAAAAAATATGCCGACAAAAATCTAACAATCTCGATGCCCTCAACATGAGATTGGCAACACGTAATGCTGCACTCCTGTACAGTTTAGTAACAGTGAAGACAATAAATTTGAACTCAGGACGGATGATAGTTTTGATATCTATCCTTTTATCCTTAGGGTCTACTCAACCATTGAAAAACTCTGCTTTGATACTAGCAACAGACTGGCTACCTGGTCTAGTCCCGAATAGATATAAGTGTTCGCCCCTCTTAGACAAACCAGTCAAAAAATATATGTCCTCCAGCTCGACTTCAAGCTGGTGGCTACCAATCAAGAAACACTGGTCCTGTGTGTCCCACCTATTCAATAGCCATATCAGGAGATCAACTTGGGCCCTCATATGGTCCAGACTTTATCACATTTTTGAGCCGACGTTTGTTTATACTAAAAAATGTCACCTCGACATTTTGCTAACTGTAATGAGCTCATTAACACTCACATGCCTCCTTCCATAAGTCTTACAACCTTACCCTCAATGAGTCGCCAATTTATATGTGAATTAATCCGCTTTAATACAAACCCGATCTCCCTAGTACTAAAAGTATCTAGCAACAAACAACCAAATAAACTAATCTTTCTCTAAGCATATATGATCTACGAAAAGCTCTATAGAGGTGTAAAAGACTTACCGTATGTCCAGCGCTTGTTTGAAGTCGTTATTATCCCTCGCGTGCTTGAAGGAGTTTTCCTCGTAAACCTGCAGTCACAAACAAGAAAAATATTACATAGCACCTATATAGAAATCATCATAAACCATGCTTATCATAGTGATCAAGGAATCTATGAAATAAACCATTGATTGAAAGCTTATTGAGAAAAATGAGTATAATTGTATTAATTTCAAAAGAAGAAAATCCTTACAACCTGAGCCTTGATGCATAATGTGCCTTTCCTTTGTGGTCCGAAGGTGAGTCTCCTTTACTTTTACAAGCCTTAATTCTCCAACCAAGACAAATAGAGGTGTAACATTTCTCAAAAGTCTTAAGGACTGAGTCTAAATCTCAACAAAGACTTAACTTCTCAAATACATTTTAAAAAGTCAACTCTAATTCTCAATCTCCAAAATCTAACCATTTGAGGCTACCCAATGCCTCCTTTTATAGGATAAACTAGAGGCCTCTCGATTTCTGAGATGGTTCCCTCGTTAACGAGTCAACCTCGTTAAAAATGAATAAGGTATGAGGACAGCTCTTTCCCCGTGTCAACTTCGTTAAAAATGAATGCAATGGTTCAGGGTGTTCTGTTACCGATTCAACTCCGTAAAAAATGAATCGTGTATGAGGACAAGCTTTTTCCGTGTCAACCTCTATTAAAAAATGAATCAAACGGATGGAAAAAGTCGCGTAGTGATACGAGGATATTTTCTTTTATTGTGTCAACCTCGTTAAAAAATGAAACATTTAGAAGAGAAAAGTTCCTTTTACTGTGTCAACCTCGTTAAAAAATGAAACACGTTGCCATGAGCATAGTTATTTTCCTGTGTCAAGCTCATTAAAAAATGAAACAAATCCTCCCTAATTGAGTCGAGTCTTTGAATAGACCTCGTCAATGTTAAGTAATATATTTAGGTTAGCTTTTAGGTCGGGTCTTCCATATGATCTCGTAAATGAACCTTCATTCCATCCAACTATTAATTACCAGCAGTGTACTTAGTTGAATGAAATGAAGCTGGGGGGGCATGCGCTCTAGCAGTTACGCTTAGGGGGCATCAAGCATAGTTTTCTCTCTGTTTCAAGCTTGTGTAAAAATGAAACCACTCTGAAGCATATTTTTTCTCTGTTTCAAGCTTTTGTAAAAATGAAACCTATCTTGAGTCAATTTCGGTTATTTTCAAGACTCGTTAAAACTCATGAAAATCCCGAGATTATTTTGCTATCTTTCATTCTCGTAAAACACATGAAAATGCCGAGTTCTTTCCATCTTTTCCTGCTCATAAATTAAATTGAAAGTCGGCCACAGGAGTACATTTTTATCCCTTTTTCGAACTCGTTAAAACTTACGAAAAAGTGAAATTTTGAGTTCTCTTTTAAGCCCTTTTCAGACTCTCTAAACATGAAAATATTGCCGAGCACTTGATTATTCGAACTCGTTAAAGTAAATGAATAATTGTCCCTTCAGTATAAGTTTACCCCTTTTACGGACTGAAATGGAATATTTACGAAAAAGGTATACGTTGACTAATTATGGTCAATAGAGTTCTCTCCCGCATTATTTTATCCTTTTTCGGGCTCGAGAGACTAAATTTACGAAAAAGTACACCCATGGAGTTTTCTTAAGTTTTTCTTTTGACTCCCTAAAATTGAAAAACACCGAGTTTCTCCTATACTGGACTCGTTAAAATTTAACAGTAAAGGACCTGTTCAATTTTAAACAGGAACGAACCAATCCTTCTTAGGGTTCGAATCTTAAACTAAGTTGGACTCATCCGAAGGATGAGCTTATAAACAAGCAAATGTTATCCTCCTCAAGCTTGTCAAAAATAAAGAGGTAATTGCTAGAAATGGTGGGGGAAAAGAGAGAAAAACGAACCTGTTTGTTACATTTTGATTATTCAGAAAACCGTTAACCACTCTTGAACATGACACTTTTTGTCCACCTGGGTTGGGAAATCCTTTGCCTAACAGTTAATCAAACCACATTGAAAGTCTTCAGCCGGTTTCTGGGTATTAGCTTTGGGTCAATTGTCACCAAGCCATCTGCAGTGTTGTTATGTGTTCAAGAGGACAGTTCAAACAAACCATTCATTTGCGAAATATTTGTCATCCATTTTGACCATCCCTGAGTCAGTCCTTGCCAATATATTTCTTCAAAACTTGATCTATGATTTCATGTTGTGGGCTTGCCTATGACGGATCACTTTCTATCGACGACAGCTCATTATCTAGGAATTTGATCCAGAAATCGTCAGTACCTTGAAATCTGCATGCCTCAATGGCAGGTTTCTCGCCTTCGACGACAGGTTGCATCATTGACCTTCGATCGAATGATTTCATGAGATGTTCGACTTCAGCTCATTTATTCACATTTCATGGATTGTACTGAGTACTTTGAGAACCATTGACATTACTGGTGGTTACTCTCACACTTGTTAACAGTTTACATCATTGACTGGTAATCAAGTGGTTTCTACCATGTTCGACTTCAACACATTTAATCGCATGGATAGAATCGTACTAGTTCGAGATGCGGAAATCAAGACCCTGGATCTAGTTTCCACCATCCAGGCTGCGAGGAGTTTTATTATTATACAGTAGACTATTCATTACAGATGGCTGCGCCCATGCTATGTCTACACTATTGATGTAATATTAAAATCATTTCTGTATCAGAACAAGTTTAGTTAGTTTTTGATCTGAGTATGGGAATGCCTACCTCAGCGATGATATGATTACATATATATTTTGCATTGAATGTTTTTACAGGTTCCGACCGGGGTGTCCACAGGATGATCCTTGAAATGATAAAGTACTTCACTCTTCATATATGATAGACTTCATTTTCATCTATTCCAGACTTCGCACTTTAGGGGGAAATATGTTACACTAAAAACTGTCACCTTGACATTCTGTTGATTGTATGATCTCATTAACACTCATACATGCCTCCTTTGCAAGTATTACAACCTTTAATCCTCATGTCAAGCCCTAAAACAGGAGGAAAAACCCTGAAAATCTCTGAAACTTTGGGTACGCAGGTAACATGAAGCCTGCCTGCATTCCTAGCTTGGGTATGCAGGTACTGCACTGCTTACCTGCATTTCAGAATGTAGTTTTCCTTTGCAATGCCTGCTTACCCTCCTCAAAGTCAAAAAAGTGAGAAATAAAAGTTAAAAATTTGGTTTGAGGTCAATTCTATAAGGTTCTAGATGAGAATTTTTGGGGATGAGTACGCTTTGATAAGGTGCATGTATCCCTCACCTTAAGGAACTAATCCCTTGATGTGAGGAGTCTATCCCTTTGAAGGAGGATTCTATCCCTTCAAAGGTGGAATCCTAACCTCCTCATCTGCTCTATAAAAGGAGGCATTGGGTAGCCTCAAATGGTTAGATTTTGGAGATTGAGAATTGGAGTTCAAGCTTTAGAATATTTGAGGTTAAGTGATGTTAAGATTCAGACTCAGTTAACTAAGAATTTTGTGAGGAGAGATAACATACCTCTATTCGTCTTGGTTGGAGGAGTGCATAGCTTATCAAAGTAGAGGAGACTCCTGCTTCGGACCCCGGGAAGACCTGTGCAACATCAAGGCTCAGGTTGTAAGGTTTTCCTTCTTTTGAAATTAATACAAATATACTCATTTTTCTCAATAAGCTTTCAGTTAATGGTTTATTTCATAGATTCCTTAATCACTATGATGAGCATGGTTTATGATGATTTCTATACAGGTGCTATGTAATATTTTGCTTGTTTGCGACTGTAGGTTTACGAGGAAAACTCCTTCAAGCGCGCAAGGGACAACAATGACTTCAAACAAGCGCTGGACATATGGTAAGTCTTTTACACCTCTATAGAGCTTTTCGTAGATCATATATGCTTAGAGAAAGATTAGTTTATTTGGTTGTTTGTTGCTAGACACTTTTAGTACTAGGAGATTGGTCTTCGTCATTTATATCGCATTAATCCACACAAAACATGCTTCGATTCTCGACGAACGGATTTTCCATTCACAGTAGTTTTTTTTTTTTTTTTTTAACATCCTAAGCTCTCACTTTTTCACTCTGAATTCAAATAGTAAAAATGAAGTTAGAAAAGTCCTTTTTATAATTTTTTTCGAATAAATGAATTTTTAATTTGTTTATTTTTCACTTTAAAAAGGTAATTTTTGAAAACATTTTTATTTATCTTAAACAGGTATGTGTAATGTTTTGAGTTTTTGTGCAGAAAATTGGATTTTTCAGGAAAATTGATCGTTTTTCAACAAAAAGTATACTTTTATCACTTTTTCGGACTCTTTCAAAAATTTACGAAAAAGCGAAAACTTGGAGTCCTCTTTTAAGCTCTTTTCAGACTCTCGAAAATTGAAAAGATTGCCGAGCACTTGATTATTCGAACTCGTTAAAATAAATGAATGATCATCCTTTCAGTATAAGTTTACCCCTTTTACGGACTGAAATGGACTATTTACGAAAAAGGTATACGTTGACTAATTATGGTCAATAGAGTTCTCTCCCGCATTATTTTATCCTTTTTCGGGCTCGAGAGACTAAATTTACGAAAAAGTACACCCATGGAGTTTTCTTAATTTTTTTCTTCTGACTCCCTAAAATTGAAAAACACCGAGTTTCTCCTATACTGGACTCGTTAAAAATTAACAGTAAAGGACCTGTTCAATTTTAAACAAGAACGAACCACTCCTTCTTAGGGTTTGAATCTTAAACTAAGTTGGACTCATCCGAAGGATGAGCTTATAAACAAGAAAATGTTATCCTCCTCAAGCTTGTCAAAAATAAAGAGGTACTTGCCAGAAATGGTGGGGGAAAAGAGAGAAAAACGAACCTATTTGTCACATTTTGATTATTCAGAAAACTGTTAACCACTCTCGAACATGACACTTTTGTTCACTTGGATTGGGAAATCCTTTGCCTAACAGTTAATCAAACCATTTTGAAAGTCTTCAGCCGGTTTTTGGGTATTAGCTTTGGGTCAATTGTCATCAAGCCATCTGCAGTGTCGTTATGTGTTCAAGAGGACACTTCAAACAAACCATTCATCTGCAAAATATTTGTCTTCCATTTTGACCATCCCTGAGTCAGTCCTTGCCAATATATTTCTTCAAAACTTGATGTATGATTTCCTATTGTGGGCTTGCCAATGACGGATCACTTCCTATCGACGATGTACCGTCATTCAGGAAGTTGATCTAGAAATCGTCGCACCTTGAAATCGTATGCCTCAAAGTCAAAAGGGCGAGAAA
Organism: Pinus albicaulis; assembly: GCA_034641835.2. Lineage (NCBI taxonomy): Eukaryota > Viridiplantae > Streptophyta > Pinopsida > Pinales > Pinaceae > Pinus > Pinus albicaulis. Next base: position 55,108 of record MU968488.1, read on the forward strand.
GTAAAGTGAAAAAGCTGATTTTTGGTCAATTCTAGAAGCTTCTGGATGAGATTTTTTGGGGGTGAGTATGCTCTTGTAATGTTCATGCATCCCACACCTTAAGGAGCTAACCCCTTGATGTGATAAGCCTATCACTTTGAAGGAGGATTCTATCCCTTCATAGGTGGAACCCTAACCTCCGCATCTGCACTATAAAAAGAGGCATTGGGTAGCCTCAAAGGGAGTTCAAGCTTTAGTGTGTGATTGAGGTGAAGTGTTGTTGAGATTTAGATTCCTTTTTGCTAAGCTTTTGTGAGGAAAGATCACATACCTCTATGTGCTCCTGGAGGAAGAGGGCAAGGCTTATCAAAGTAGAGGAAACTCCTACTTCGGACCCTGGGAAGGCCTGTTCAACATCAAGGCTAAGGTTGTAAGGTTCTTCTATTATTTCAAAGTTAATACAATCAAGTTTGTTTTTCTCAATAAATTGTCGTTCGATTTTTTATTTCAATAAGCTGTCATTTGATCGTTTATTTCATAGATTCCTTGATCACTATTATAGGTATATTTTATAATTATTTGTTATACAGGTGCTATTTAATATTTTCTTTTTTTTGTGATTGTAGGTCTTTAAATACGACACTTTCAAGCTACGGAAGAACTATTGTTGTGACGAAAGAACTATTATTGCGACGAAAGAACTACTGATGCGACGAAAGAACTATGGTTGCAAATAAGCGTTTTGATCTAAGGTAGGATCGACACCTTTATAACATTTACTTGTAAAACGAATATATTTAGAGAAAGATAAACTTAGTTGTTCGTTTGTTGCTATATTGTCTTCTGACACTAGGGAGATCGATCTTGTTCGCAAGATCGATTTATCCGGCCAACAGCAGTAGCAGATAAACTGGGATCAGTCGAAATGACTCAAGACTTGGTATTCAAAGATGTCTTTGGTATATCATATGATTTAGCACCAAGAGTTCCAGAGGTACCAAAATCAGTAGGGCGAGTGCACCTTCATCTACTAGGAGTAGCTTTTGGAGGTAAAAAAGGTTTATTTGATGTCCTACGCAAACGCCGGGGAAGGGTTTGATATTCTTCCATGATTTTTGATTGATTTTATACAAAAAAAAAACAAAGAAAACAAAAAGATGGTGATACTAGGCAAAAGGTTTACCAAGCAACTGTGAACTGCAATATTCTACCTCAGTAAACCGAGGACTTATTATACGCATGGGAAATCTCCCTAAATGCTATGTTCGATGTATCACAGGTACAAGGCGGATGACTCAGTTACCTATGGATGGTAATAAACGTAAAGTTCTTCTCCCAAATATACGCGAAGGTACGTGGAGGCCCAATCCATATTAGCACTATCTAATGCGAAACTGCACAGTGAGAGCATCCCCTTATACGTTTCATACTAGAACATCGCTCGATATACCCGAAAGTACATGGACTAGCTCCGATATACTTACATATGTGGAATGAGGTATCACACTTGGAATGTATCGCAAAAAATTAACGAAAACTGCTATGTTTAACAACACCAAAATAGGTCGTCTAAAATATACCTCTAAATGTTATCGTTAATGTTACAATGTTTCCTTAGATAAATTCAGATAAATTTTATATTGATCTTGATTATCAGTTTGTCTTTCAGGTACTCTGCGAGATGTATTGAACATTCCTAGAATGCAATTAGAATGATAAGCATTCATTTCGAATTTATTTTCGACAATGAAAAACTAGCTACTAGGGATAGAGAAATCATCAATGAGCACATCTAAATGTAATTTTTCCCTAAACTATTCCTTAAGCAACACTCACAATTCCTAAATGCAAATTCATGTTTTTGTTTTCAATTTCTTTTAAGTTTAGATGAACGAAAAAGAAACTAATGCACAAATAATCACTCAAAACTTTCAAGAGAAATGAAGACTGAAACGATAATTCCTCTTTTAAAAAATAATGAATTGATCAAATGTAAAATTTAACTTTGGAACTATTCACAATGATAAAGAAAACACAAAGAAACATTGATCAAACAAATCCAAATTGAGGTAAGAAGAGTAAAGGAAAACTGGACTCTAGAGGCAATCAATCATTCAAAACTTCAACAAGCAAACACTGACATGAATTGGCGAAAGGCAAAACAAATAGATTTTGGTTGGTCAGAGGGGTAGTGCAGTCCTGAGTGGGAGACAATGTGTTTCATAGCACTGTCCCTGAGCCAACAATGCTATGTAGAGCACTGTGTCAAGAGCAACATTGCGTTGGTGCCGGAGGACTCTCTAAAAGAGAAATAAATCACACTACTTTTGCTAAGACACATTCAAATGACTGAAAATAAGCAGGTAAAGTCTACTAGATGTTGATGGACAAGGAAAAAACCACCAGGGATGATCCGTCGATCCCCAGTATGGTTGATAATTTGTTTCACGGAAATACAAACCTACAGATAAGTATGCTTTCCCTAAGTGTGGTGGTGCACTTAGAACAATAGAAAAAAATATATCTGACCTTTTCCTTAAAGTGAATAGATAAAGGGAGAGAAACTTACTTGTAATTTGTTCGCTTTCCCTCGCCTCCCTTCGTCGCTTTTTTCGCTCTCAATCCAACTTAACTCGCTTGATTGATACCTGCCATGGAAAATAGAAGATCGAAAACAACATAAAGGAATTATGATCTATTCAAGTTAAACAAATTCAATCGATTAAATTCATAAACACACATATAACATCATTGACACGTGCATTAGGAAAGGAACAAATTTATTTACTATGAAGTAGAAGGAAGGATAGAACCAACTAATCGATTCGCTGTCACTCATCCAGCTTGAGTCCCATCCTCATCACATCCAGCTTCAAAAATCCAAAAAAATCACATTACATGCACAATACCTTCAAGATTTGATATCTCACCAGCATAATTATACTTAACACAAATTCTTGCTCTTTTGTGCACAATGTTCAGTGCTCTATTTATAGGCAGAGGAAGGTAGTTTGACATAAATGAATCAATGAATGTATTTCCTAAAAATGGATGAAGAGGTTTCCTTGTTCATGGGAATAGGAGGATAAGAGGTTAAATGAATTCATGGGTTCCAAATTCGAGGCTATCAGATGAGGTGAAAGCTGGAACAACTTCTAGAAGTCACTAGAAGTTGGGAAGATTCTCGGAATCCAATGAAAATACCTGCTCCAGCAATAATTAAACGCATTCTAAAGTGGGTTTAGATTCTCTACAACACAGCCTTGCATGGGAACATGCTCAGAATGCAAAGAAAACCGTGATCTAGGATGCATTGCAACTACAAATGAAATGCAGAATTCACAATGAAACTCTCTAGTTGAAGTAGCGCTACCATTCTCATGTAGTACTGTTAGGCATGGCCCAACCAGACCTTAGAGGCATGATAGACCCTGTTGAATACTGAGAGAGTTTAAGGTACCATGATCAGATGTGCAGCCCAAAGGCAGAGAATACTGACTGAGTTTAGTCTCCACTGCCTCTGTTTGCAACCTATGTTCAACCCTGAACTGACCAACCTTATTTTCCACCATTGCTACATATCCAACATTGCAGAACAACTCATACCTAATAGAGTTAAACCCATACTATGTTGTGTAACCAGCTCCAAAAAGGGAAGAAATAAGATATAAACGCCTTAGAAATGAGCCACTTTGAGGGGGAAACCTCCAATACATTACATAAATGAACAATTCTTGGATGATCCAATTTACAAAGCCTCCTTTCTATATATAGGAGTCCATGGGGCCATAATGTAACCCTAGTGGGCCACAATGTAATCCTAGCCGACCTAACAATAATAATTTAAGGGCACAATAATAACAAAATGGGGGTTACAAGGGTACAATAATAACAATAAGGGGGTTACACTAACAATAATAAGGGATTATACTAGTGATATAGGAACCTAACATGCCCCTCTCCTTCAAAAAAGTGTTGTCCTCAACGCTTGAGTAGCTCTGGGTGCTTCTGTATAAAATTCTCATCCTCCCATGTAGAATCTTCAGTGGGTAAGTTCTTCCACTTGATGAGATACTCTGAAATTGATCGATTCCGTAGTTGTCGAGTTCTTGTTTCCATGACCGCTTCTGGTTCCCATATGATTTTTCCTTCCTCATCAAGTTCTGGCAATATTGTTTGAACTGGAAGATTTTCACCTATAACCTTCTTTAAGCATGAAACATGGAAAACTGAATGTACTCACGAAGAAGCAGGAAGCTCCAATTTGTATGCCATAGAACCAATATTTTGCAACACCTTGTAAGGACCATAGTACTTTGGTGATAATTTATTATCCTTCTTAGCTTGCTTGAGGGACATTTGTTTGTATGGTTGTAGCCATAAAAATACCCAATCTCCTACATCAAAACTTCTCTCGCTGCGATGTTGATCCGCATGTTGTTTCATTCGATTTTGTGCCAAATTCAGGTTATCCTTTAAGAGTTGGAGAACTTCTTGCTGATGCTCGATGTGATCTTCCACTGCTTGAACCTTAGAATTTTCTCTTAAAGATGATGTGATGGATGGTGGATGATATCCATAAAGTGCTATAAATGGGGTCATTTTTGCTGCAGTATGGAAGGAAGTGTTATACCACCATTCAGCAAGAGGTAACCACTTGACCCATTGTGTTTGTTTATCAGATACAAAACAACGAAGATATCCTTCCAAACATTTATTTACGATCTCATTTTGACCATCAGATTGAGGATGATAAGATGAGCTATGAGCTAATTGAGTACCCAAACAAGAAAATAACTCCGTCCAAAAATTTCAAGTAAAAATGGGATCTCTGTCGCTCACAATAACCCTTGGGCTTCCATGTAGCTTTTGAATTCTGTCCATAAATGTAGTAGCAACCGTACTTGCTTTAAATGGACGAGATAATGCACAAAAGTGTGCATACTTGGTAAGTCTATCAACTACCACCATGATGACACTCTTTCCTTCGGACTTAGGTAAACCTGTGATAAAATCGATTGAAATCTCCTCCCAACGTTGACTTGGAATGGATAAAGGTTGTAGAAGTCCTGGGGTCTTAATTGTTTCCACTTTATTCTGCTGGCAAACCAAACATTCCACCACAAACTTTCGAATATCAGATTTAAGGCCATCCCAAAAAAATTCTTTCTTCACCCTGTCGTAAGTTTTTAAAAATCCTGAGTGTCCTCCTAAAGGAGAAGTGTGCAATTCCAGAAGAATCTTTTGTTTTAGTTGGGAATTCTTACAAAGATATAAGCGATCTTTGTACCATAAGGAATCATTTTTCCAACTAAATGTATCAGATGTACTAGGATCTTGCTGCAACTTTTGAATGAGTGTCCATACATCTTGTCCTTCTTCCATTCATCTCTTGCTTCAGTTATCCAATCTGGTTGGATAATAGAAATGGCACAAAGCAATGCTTCCACCTCTTCATTCTTTCTTGAGAGTGCATCTGCAACAACATTAAGCTTTCCTTTTGTGTAGATTATTTCAAAGTCATAACCCAACATCTTTGTGACCCATTTTTGCTGCTCTTCTGAAGATAGTCTTTGTTCCAAAAAGTGTTTAAGACTATCATGATCAGCTTTTACCTTGAAGTGTCTTCCCATTAGGTAAGTTCGCCATTTCTTTAGTGCATGCAGTATTGCTAACATTTCCTTCTCATAAATAGGTTTCTGTAAATACTTTCCTTTGATTTGACGACTTTCAAAAGCAATGGGTCTTCCTTCCTGCATTAAAACTGCACCAATTCCATTTCCTGAGGCATCACATTCCACAATAAAGGTTTTTGTGAAGTCCGGTGTAGCTAAGACCAGTGCTAGGCACATTGCCTCTTTAAGACGTTCAAAGGCCTTAGTTGCTTCAGGAGTCCATGAAAATGCATCTTTCTTCAATAATGTTGTTAGAGGTGCTGCTATTCTCCCATAATTATTAACAAACTTGCGATAATACCTCGTTAACCCGAGAAATCCTCGCAACTGCTTTATGGTTGTGGGGACTTTCCATTCCTTAATGGCTTTAATTTTGTTAGGGTCTACCTTAACACCCTTGTGAGATACAATATGACCCAGATATTCCACCTCTTGTACTCCAAAGAAACATTTGAATTTTTTTGCATATAATTGTTTCTCCTGCAATAGTTTGAGCACCATCCGTAGTATCCATGTTACATGATCCTTTCTATCAAACATCCTCATATCCATTTTTGGAATATGGTGGTTCTTCCCTCCAACATTAGAGTTTAAGAAATCACGATTCACATTTATTTTGTTCTCGTCATGAATTTCCTCTACTATCTTTTCACCGTTAGGAAACACTTCTTGTATCAACTTTGTCAAACCTTCTATGTCTGCTTTTAGATCATTCTTCATGTTTTCCATGTTGTCTTTCATTTTTTCATCGATCTTAGCTTCCATGTCATCCATCTTAGCTTCCATGCCCACTTCCATGCCATCCATCTTAGCTTCCAAACCACTCATCTTAGCTTCCACGCCATCCATCTTAGTTTCCATGCCCTTCTTCAAAACTTCCATTTCATTTTTTGTTGTTCTTTGCGAGAGCGAAATTTGTTGCACTTGCTCTTGTAATTTTGATATGTCATGTTGCCATTCTTCGTCTTCATGAGTCATAGTAGAGCCTTCTAAAGGATTAATGGGTGTTGAATTATTTTTAGGGGCCATTTTAGACTCCAATATTGATATATATTCTACAATAGGCCCTTTCAATCAATTCAACTTGATTCTTCAAACAAGACTTATGCAATTCGGAAAAAAAAATACACACCTTTTACTTGCTTTGAGGAGCTCGATATTGAAATTGTATTATCTATGTTATTGTGGATCTTCAATATCTGAAATTCAGCACTGAAGTATCCCTCTAAATTCTCTTTTGAATGCCACGGTCGGACCGAGGATTTGGATTCTCCAAGACAAAGTTGTGTCCAATCTCCCACAATGACCTAATTGTGGACGGTTACGGTAGAGAGAACTTGTCGACTTGCCACGTGTCTGCTGTTTTGTCCTTTGTATGTGAAATTGATAGCCAAAAAACTATAGTGTTCTGTGACACTTGCGACCAATTTTTACGACACTTCAATCTAATGCAGAGGAGTCATGAACTTTTCCCACGATCACCCTCTTTGAGGATACCGAATTGGAGCCTGAAAAAGCACTACACCAGGATCATATCTCCAAAAATATTGCGAACCAAGCTCTGGAAATTTTTTGGCCAATTTCCCTCGGGATTTCAGCTTCGCACCATGTGAATTTCAGATTCTGAATAATAAGTGAAAAAAATTATAGCGCAACTTCCACGATGACCTCTTTGAACTGAAAAAGACCTAACTTCCACGGATCATATCTCGAAAATATTGCGAACCGGGCTGCGAAATTTTTGAACCAATCTTCTCAGGATTTCCAGCTTCGCACCTAAGCATTTCAGCTTACACGAAACTTCGTAGAAACAAAGCTATGGCGAAAATGCCACCGATGACTTTGTTTGGGCAGTGAAACCTAGAATCCAAAGCTACGATGCAAATGTTGTGTAACCGGCTCAAAAAAGAAGAAAGAAAAGAATATCAACGCCCACTTAAATGAGCCACTTGAGGGGGGAAACCTGCCAATACATTACATAAATGAAAAATTCTTGGATGATACAGACACAAAACCTCCTTTCTATATATAGGGTCCATGGGGCCATGTTAACAATCCTAGTGGACACAGTATATGATGTCCTAGCCGACCTAACAATAATAATTTAAGGGCACAATAATAACAAAATGGGGGTTACAAGGGTTCAATAATAACAATAAGGGGTTACATAACGATAATAAGGACTCATAATAGTGATAGGAACCTAACAAACTACATGAAACAATACAGGCGGTCGGATCATGGACACACAAATCAAGAAACACCCATGACAAAGGGTTCGATTGTATTGAGGTTGTCAGTAGTGGCACTCCTTCCACCAAGGCAAGTGGTTCATGAGGACCCGGTTAATAGAAATTTCCTCATCTCACGGAGGCTTTGCACGCAATGGGGGCCATTCCTTCCTAAGGGGGAGGGATTGATCCGGTGGATATTGGTGGCCACCCATCTATTCCACGAGAGACCTCAAGTAGGTTTCATCAATTTCCTTATTTATGGAAACATTCTTTCTTATTTTTAGTAGTTTCGGGTCCTAAACTTAGGAGTGGTTTTGACCCCCTAAGCTTATTTATTTTGAGGTATGTAATAGGTTGATAGTTGTAGCAATGCCTTGAAATGAAACTTGGTACTCGGAGAGATATTGAGGATATGTTGTGCGCACCAAAAGCAGGATAATATGACCAAGTTGGCAGGGAAAGTTGGTGGCAACTAACCCAAGGGGGCTTTGTAAACTCTCGACATTCCATCTCTTGGGGTTGGGGTTTTCCCATGTTTTTAAATAATAAAATGGCCCTTGAGCCTATTTTTAGCAGCACAATTTAGAGACATGTGTCTACCACATCTCTTCTTGAGAATATTTCTATACTTGAAACTAGTTTAGTTTCCATTAATATGGCATTTTTAGGTATTTCACATTAATGAAATGGTATTGTTCTGTGCATCTTTGTGTTTATGTTTATTTGTGTATTTCTTGTTGTGCTCTTACGTAAGTCCGGATCAATTTTGGAGCATGAACTATGGAAGTTGTTACTGATTCTCAAGCGTCTGTTTTGTTAGACATGTGTAAACACATACGATCATTCTTGTAGGTGGCCCATAATATCACACAAGGAAAAAAATGGTATACTAAATGCTTGTAACTCTATCCCCATTTTATAAGCACTACCACATGCATGAAGATGAAACCTAATCATACTTGTAGAATAAGGATGTAAGAGTTTTAAAATACAAGGAATCTTAACGTGTAAGTATGATTATGGGAACATTTCATCATGAAGCCTTATCACAGTTAGCTAACCGAGATTTAATTTCTTCTAACCACAACACATTGTTATGGTTTGGGTTTACATAAGTGTACATAACTAGCGAACAACCATCCGCCTTAACCGCACTGTGTGCTTGTAATAAGGATTAACTATAACAAGTTAGTCTCTTAATACAAGGGATGAACTTATGTGACACATGTAGTGAAGATGTATTCGTGATTATAATTTCCATTCCTTTAACTATGTATAGCTTGTTTAGCGAGAGATATCAAACCAACACATATTTGTTATTAAAAATATGGGGCTAGGAATAACACACATAGATTCATTAAGACAAACATGCCTACGTGCACGCTACACTTAATGTTGTAGGGTTCCGTGTTCAAGTCCATACACACATGAATTTTATATGATTTTCCATATATATATATGTGTGTGTGTGTGTGTGTGTGTGTATACAGGCACACACACACACATAGAGAGAGAATTCAATTGAGTTTATCTCCATGCCATCTGAGTTTTCAAACTTAAACCAATTATCGTTGATGATAATAAAATGCATCTATAGGGCTGGGTGCAATTTTGAGGGCCAAATTTTCAACAATAATCCAACATACATAAACAACATAATCAACATGTTTCTAAGATACATAATCAACATTCATGTTTGAGATACCTTAATATCGCCCTCCACATTTTGTTTCATATACCAATAGTGCCAATTGAATTCAATAACATAGACATAAAATTCAATTTTAAACACATGTAAAAACACTTTTCTCATATGAAGCTTGGCAATTGACTTTGAAGCCGCAACACTCAACCCAAACATAGACATGACGCAACCAAGTCTCTCTTGTAAGTTTGTCACCCCTAAGCCAAATTCACGGGGCTTGAAGGTTGAACAAACAACAAAACCAAATATGTTAGTTGATTTGGGGCTCCAGAGGCCAATCTATATCAACCCTTCATACCATAGGTAATGGGAAAACAAGGAATCATAAGGTACGCTACCTCCACCCTTGAGTCATAAAATAGCTTAAGCCTTCTTTGGTTGATCCAGAATCAAGGTCTACTACCTACAACCCCCAGTCAATAAATGAGTCTAGAGATAGGAGCCATCTACCCCTCAATCAACACTAGAGACTCAGGGGCCTCATATCCTAAGATTAATTTACCACGGTGGTTTCCACCAAATGAAGGGAATGTAACCTACGCTAAAATAATGAAACAAGCAAGACTAGGAATTTTCTGCTCTTACCGGGAATCCAAGGAAAAACCTCCACTGCCACAGTTTGTCAAGGGTCTAGAGAAGAAGACTATATTTACCCTCAACCTAAGGAATATGCAGAAATTTTTATCTTTTGAAGGAATTTCCACATTCTCCTTCTGTTGAACCAAGATATGTTCTTTTTTTTGATAGTTGTATATGTGTGTGGGGCCTACAGTGATTCATTTGTTTTTGAACACCGGTCTGTGTGGCCTACTAAATAAATATAAATTTAACAAATTTCCTTTCTAGGAGAAGCTTCCATCGATTCCCACAAATTGTTAAACGAATCTCCCTAAAAATATGGGTTGGCTATTCCACAGTTCTAGATAGTCTCCTTCGCACCAACTCATGGTTGTAATTCATCACTGCTATCAACAGCGTTGCCTCCAAAATTGCCCTTTTAGAATTCTGTGAACACTTCTATGCCATTCTCCATGTTTCGTTCTACCTTGACCCCAATACTTTCCTATGTAACATGAGATGCCCAACAAGGCGGTCAAATTCATGTATTTTCCTTCAGTGCCCTTGGGCTGTATTTTGTTTTTTTACCTCAATTATAATTGCTCTCCCCTTCCCCCTTGATTCCTTGCTCACATTCCTTCTCTCTTGTCTTCTTTCAAATGTTTCTCAGCTCCTCAATACCTTCTAATTAACTTTGGTCCCTTACCATACCTTGCTATGGGTATGTTGTCCCCTACATTATCTCTTTATTTGTTTCTCTATATATGTACCTCAAGCTGATCGAATTTCCTTTTTTTCCTCGGTGGCTATTTTATGCTTCCTTCTATCCACACTTCCTTAGTCCCATGTATTTTATGTTGTTCATGGTGATGAAATGTAACAACACCCCTACTGTTGTCATACTTGCATGTATTGTAGTTGACAAAAATTATGAATTCATCAGTGATTTATTTTCATTTTGGCCCAAATCCTTTGGACAATCAACGTTGATCCATCTGTCTTTCAATTTTCCATGTTTTTTTGTTGGTTAGCCTTGTCATCCTTGCTTTTTTTTTTGTGCACTGCTGTAGAAATCTTTTAAGTAGGCACCATAGTACCATAATCCTCTGTTGCCTAACTTTCCATGTCAACCTCCATGGATGTAACAAAAAAAACTAGTATATGTAAGTAGTAATCCTCCTTAGCCTTGGAATTAGTGTCCTTGTTCTGACCCATGTTCATGTTTTTTTCCAAAATATTTAAAACAATTACAAGGTGAAAACTGTAAGTATCATAAGCTCCTTGATCTAATCACCTACACACACATACACAAAAAATAAGGAAGATTTCTTTACCCCAAAAAAATTTAGTATGAAAAATAATGTAATCGAAAGTATTAAACACATGATAATCTCATGAAAATATATCATATAAATATATGGAAGGTTTGTATTGATATTCCATATAAAGAAATGAGTAAAAAGGAAAATTATACCACTTGGTGCTAAGTTCTCTCCTTCAATCAATTAATATTTATCCTCCTTGGATTTACTAAAAAAATGGGCTCATTCATGAAGCATGAGAGGAATTATTGGTGGTAATCCTCCAACATAACAAAGTGTTCTAATTACTTTCTCCTCCACTTCTACTAATAGGGTTTGGTTATATAGAGATTTTCTTAGATGTGGGAGGATGTATTTGGACACTTATGACCAAGAAAAGTAAGGCTTGATGACATGTGAATTGGGTGGATACAAGTCATGGATAGAGAATTTGTTGATCACTATGCTCCCATGAATATTTCTAGCCAACAAACCCCATTTGGAACATTCTAATCTCCTTTCGTGGCCTAATCATCCATGTTCCCACCTAGCGTTATTCCCTCTCATTATTCCCAAAAATGCACCGAAGCGGCTGAAAATCCGCATTTCAAAAATATATTTAGAGCCATTTGCTAAACAGCGCTCCAGTTCTACCTTGCTGTTGCGTACGAGACCTAATGCCAAATCCAAGTACCGTTTCATCTATAGTCGTCGGGTGTATGACGTCGAATTGCATTCTGCAGCAAGTACGATCGGGTCATAAATCGACGGGTTCATAATAATTCCCGCCATGTGGTGGACCCACGCCCGCAATCATTGTAAGTAGGCACCATTTATTCATTTACCACCTTTATTTCCGGGCGGCGGTATTCCTCCTTCGACCGGCGATTCCATACGCTGATCGCCGCGTGTCCTTGGTGCGGCCCAAAACACGCTCCATTTCGTGCGTTGTCATCTGGGTTGTGGACATGCGGTAACGAAAATCAACGTGGCTTGGACCGATCACGAACCTTCACATCGAAGACGGTGTTACTCTTCGAGCGCATGCATTTTAAACCAGCGCCTGCGCGGTAGCTCACCATCGCATCACCGCGCAACGCAATATTAACCATTGATTCCTTTTTTGATCGTGGCCAATTGTTCACACACCCGTTGGTTGATTGAGTCCACCTCCACGTCTTCCTCCGCTTAGATTTCGTACGCCCGTGTCCACATCTGTATTTGCCACTCCACCATTCATATATCCCGTTTATCGTCATACTCACCGCGTGTTTACATGTCATACACCCTCGCCTCATTCATCATCACCTTAATTCCCTTTGTGTTTTTCATTTTGCCACCCTCCGGTGTGTGCATTTCCTACCACCTCGCGTTGTTTCATCATTAAGCAGGACTCCACCACCATGTCCGTGGATCCCGTCACTATACCATTATCCTTGGTCCTATTTTCTTTGACATGTTTGTGAGATTTTTTCGGTCTGGGTAGCCGAAGAAATAGTTATTACTCAAGGCCACCACTTTGAAAGGTTTGAGGGTTGCTCGAGAAGGACGATTTTTCGAAATAAATACATGAGGAAAGATGCGGAAAGCCATCCCAAACCATGACTCTCGGTCAAAATTGTTGGATTAGAAATCTATCGAACCCTCGAGAGCCTTTTAAATAGAATTTTGCAGGATAGGGATAATGACGGAGCAACAACAAGAAAATATCGGGGTATGATCGAAATTCGACCTGCGGCATTTAAGGTCTTAGATGTGAATTCAAAGATGGAAGGCAAAGAGTACAAGGTACACAAAAATCATAACCTCCTCCGAGGTTTAAATTCAATGAATTTTTCTTTCGGGGGGTACGAAATGTTACATATTTTATTCTTTAATAACATCACGGAGAAATTGGCACTACATCATTTACTTCATGAAGATGGCCTCCAGTACCTATGAAAAACATATTAATTAAGCAACATAAGCGCGAATGTTTATACATGCATTTTGTTCAAATTAAACAATTAATTGCTTTCACTTACTTCTTCTATTGGGTTCCTCTCCTTCTTCTACATAAAAACCCGGAAAAAAAGACATTGTCGGGGTTCCCATAATTTTATCGAGAAAATTGAAATTTGTGAAAGGCATTTTTTGTATACATTTGAAAAGGTTTTTTTGTATCGAGGCTCGAACGTAGGGTCTCGGTGAGAGGTTCTATCTTGTAATGAGATTACGGTCTTTGGTATTTCACGGTATGTAACTTTCTCTTATGTGTTTTAATACAACATTTCATTTCATCCACTTTCTTGTATCATGTTTTGGAATGCGAGTGGATCTTCTGGTTTAATGAGATTCATCCTAGTTGATGTAATACTTAAATCGGTCAAGCACTTTAAATATTAGCTCCTTCCATGATATATTGTTCCATATTCATCTCAACCATCTTTTTGCTATATTAGTTACTTTTGGGAGGTGCTTTTAAAACGCCATTGTCTGTGTATGGATTCTTAGATTGATAAACCCATATATGATTTTGTTGTGTGTCAGGTATCAACCCAAGTAATGACTAATATCTTCTTAACTTTTCTTTCCGCATTCACTTTCTGATATTTGATTGTGGCATATTACTTGAACGGCCCTCTTTGCGGTAAATTGTCTCATGTTGTACGATGCTTTAATATTGAAGCTTTGCATTGTTGCCTCTACAACATTACTTTCGTGATAGTTTATGTGATTTCGGTTCCATTTAAATCAATTTCCTTGTTTCTGAAGATAGCGAGAGAGTTTTTGGTTGACATGACTTTATTATGTCCTTACTATGCTAAGATGTCTGAACGCGCTGGTCTGTGGCAACTCTAGGCTTGTCTCTAGGGAGACAACAATTGTCGACAACATCTTACGGCGCGGGTGCAGGGACAAATTCAAGAATGGGTTCCTGAGCCTCGACACGACCACTGTTCACTCTCTAATCGGTGAGCACGAGTTGTGAGTGCATATCTCTCACCTTGGCGACTCCACGGTTGTTTATTCATAATCTATTTGTATTCACGGCTCCTCGTAAACACATCGGTCATATACATCACGGTCAAGAATACCTTCGGTGTCGACCGAGAGAAGATTATAGAGAAGAAGTTGGAAAGAAAGTGCTTGATCTTTGAGAAATCCATGAATATTTTGAAGAAGATTGTCCATCTTCTTCTTCACAAGAAGTTCTAGCGAGAAAATCTCAGCTCCTTTCGGGGAAAATCCTGAATATTGCTCGAATGGCCAAGGGAAGTGCTGGGAGCAAAGAGAGCTTTTGTCCTACCACAGGCGAAAGAAGTTAAAGAGATTCTCGGTGGCCACCATCGATACGTGGTGTTCCATCTACACCTCGAGCTGCTGTACGATATATTCCTATTGTTATTCATACTCCACTTCCGCCTCCTCCTCTTCCTCCATTTGTACACTTGATTGTTGCACAACCCCCATAACTCAATGGATAATGTTCTGACTTTCTTCGAATAATGTGATCCCCTAGCATTACCACAAGTGTTGAATGATATGCCACGGGATTGTTTAAAGAGTGTTCCCAGTTCAGGAAAGAAAATGAATTGATGCCCAAAAACACCAGGACATGTCTTTTGCAAAAAAACTTTAATGTTGAACATTTAGATGTGGTCTTGGGGCCCCATTTGTGCAATCTGCGAGACGGTGGGCTTGAGAAAATGGTTCGAAGACATTGAGGAAACCGTTCTAACCACTTGGGATGATATGGAAAAATACTTTTCTCGGAAAATGAGAGAAAAGAAAGATCATGGACGAGTGTCTTACTCGGTTCAATACATAAAGAAGGAAATATAATGAAGAGGTGCTTGAGAATTTATCAAGAGATTTAATAAGTTATATCTAAACCTCCCTGCCAGGATATGGGCTTCAATCGAGAATGCGCAAAGTGGTTTTCTACTTAGCGACCTTTGACTCCAGATTTCGGTTTCTCTCTCGGAAAGAAAAGCACAACACCTGAATGATATCGATCGGATGCTCACGAATTAGAAGCAAATTTTGCTTCCTTGGAAAAATAAGAGAAGAGTGAACGGGATACCGAGAAGAAGAGGTAAAGAGGAAGTATCCTTCCTAATCGAGGATAAGGATTCGGATAAAATTGAAGAAATGAGAAAAATGATAAAGAAGAATCTTTCTAATAAACTTGTCAAGCTTGATTTGGAGACCAAGGCTAGGCTTCCAGAATTTTCGAATGCTCAAACGAGGGTTACAATCCTCGGTGTGGAAGCCACCCCTACGAGCGTACTCCCGAGGGGCGAAAGAACAACATGATCGAGGTACCACACCATTGTGCACGGAAGGCCCGATGAACGACTCCATGAAAATGCGCCTATGGTACCAAGATGCAAATCTTTCCTTTTCAAGCAATGATGAAATAGAATACCCATTGCAAGAAGAAGAAGAAGAAATCGAGAGACACGGAAGATGTGAAATTGATCACTGGCCAAGCGGTTTAATGATTTCATGCAAGCACATTTCAATAGGAGATATGATCTCGGATCTTCTAGAAAAGAGGAGCACTAGGACTCTCAAGAACATGAAAAGAGCCTCCCCGAGGAGGGAAGCACCTACTCCAAAAGGAGTCCATGATGAAAAAATTAAACGAGATAAAGGTAAGAGTCCTCTAAAAGCTTCTTTTGCATTCCAATGATCAAGCTCCTTCTTCTTCAAAAATAGTCACTCCTCCTAATGTTGAACTTTGTGTCAAAAGAAGTTAAACCTTTAGTTGAAAATAAGGAGTCAAAAAGAAGTTGTAATAGAAAAGTCCCCTCTTGCTTTTAATTTGGAAAAGAACTTGAGAAAGTCAAAAATCCCAGGTCCTTTGGTGACTGACCAAAACAACTTTGCATATCAATCTCAAGTTGTTTCTTTGTTACTTCTTCTTGAAGCACCAATAATTCCAGACAGTCTTAATCTTCAGAAGAAAGACCCATGGTATTTTGACACATGTCGAGGAGATGAGCCCTCTGCTCCTCCTTTCTATGTGTCTTTAGCTATTCATGACCTATTGTTACACAATTGTATGTTAGATTCTGGAGCTTCCATAATCTTATGCCTTTGTCGATCATAGAACAACTAAGTTTACAAATCACACGTCATGTAAAGATCTATATTCATTTGATTCCAAAAAGTTAAATACTTGGGATGATTAAAGTTTTAGTGGTCAATTTGGCCCAAATTCCGGCAAAAAGCGTAGTAATGGACATTGTGGTGGCTGAAATCGACACGCTTTGGCATGTTATTTGTCGAGTCTGCCAGAGAACAAGGGTGGTGGGTCACTCAGAAACTAAACTTAACATATGCCACTATTCCGGTTTTTGGTGGCCGAGAGGAGAGGTTATACGAGAGAAGCAGTTTTTCAAGATGGTTACAAAGGCATATCGGAAGGGAATTCACGGTATATAGTAAGGAGGAAGATTTTTCATGTTTTATGTGCTCGAAGATCAAAATTTTCTCGGGAGAACCATCATTTGTCACATTAAGACGACGACCTTTAGAAGATCATGAAAGACGGGAGTATGGACTCTACATTTTTGATGGAGCAAATTCCGAACAAGAAATAGGTACGGAGTATTATTAATCTCCCTTTCTGCAACGGGGAAAAATATGAGTGCCCTTTGTCTTTTAAATTGAATATAAGGAGCTACTAATAATGTGGGCGAATATAAAAACACACTACTATTATGGGGCTATGAGATAACCAAAACATGGTATACGATTTGAGATTACACGGGAAATTCTCGGGCACGGTGGTGCGGACATGTCGAAATCAATGTCCAAACGAGCATCCTCGGTTGAGCATATGGGGAAGCCAAGTATGGGACATGGCGGAGAATTTATTCTCGGCATTTAACATCCGAGTTCATGCCCCGGAAGCGGAAACGGACGCAATGAGACTCCTTGCTGGCAGGCTGCTAGTACATTCCGTCCTCCTCGAACCTCTCTTGAGGTATAGGTGGTGCGTTATAAACCCGTAGTCCGAGGATAATATCAAGCTAGCAGCGGTATTTGAAGATGATGAACGGATAAAAGTCACGGGAGACGGTGGGAGAATTCTCCGATATGGAGATTGATGATTGTAAAGATGAAAGTGAAGATACTTGAAATGGTGGAAGAAATGGCGAGAGTAAAGTCTGTGACTAAAGAGAATGTCATACCTAGAGGGCTGGTGCCTCTAGAGAAAGATTATTTGACAAAAATGATGTCACATTGCGGCATAATAAAGTAGTAGAAGAAGATCAAGTCGAAGATATGAATGCGGGTACCAATATTGAGCCTAAATTGTAAAACTATCTAAGAAGGTCCAGGAGGAATATAAGAAAAATACTGAAATTATTTTCAATCCTTAAAGATGTATTTGCATGGTCCTATCGGGACCTTAAAACTTTGATGTTAGTATAATGCAACACAAAATTCCTTTGAGAAGATACAAGACCTTATAAGTGGAAGCTCGAACGGATAAATCTCTGCTGCTTCCCTCCGGTGAAAAAAGAAATCAAGGAAAATTTCGCCTAAAGGCAAACAATTACATTAGGTACTCGAAGAATGGGTTTACCAAACTTGGTCCTGTCGAGGGAAGAAAAATGAGGAGGCAAGGCTGTGTGTGGATTTCGGGAATTTAAATAGAGCATCTTTAAAGGATAATTATCTAACACTAAAATGGACCACATCCTGGAAAGTGGTGGGAGCCTCTATAATGTCAATGATGGATGGTTTTTAAGTTTATAATCGAGTAGACGTGTTTGAGAAGATCAAAAAAGAGAAATTGCTTTCACCACACCATGGGGAACATTCATATGCCAGGGATGCCTTTTGGATTGATTAATGCGAGCTACCTTTCGGAGGGCGATGGACATTGCTTTCGTTGGGGAGCGGGATAAATTTACGGTGGTGTACCTTGATGATATTACGGTGTTTTCAAAAAATGATGTTTTGAACACGGTGGGCATTTGCTGAGAAATTTTGAAAAATGTGTAGAGGTGTGGCCTTTCTCTTAACTTACAAAAGTCTTTATTTGCATTAAGGAAGGCAAGGTTTTGGGACGCAGTAGCAACTAAGGATGGGATGAGAATAGATCCTAAAGAGTAGAGGTGATAAATAGCATCCCTTTCCCAAAAATAGAAAGAAGTGCAGGTGTTTTTGAGCCGCATAAATTTCTGAGAAGATTCATTCCTAACTGTCTTTCGAGATAGTTGGGCATATGTGATATCTTTGAAAAAGAGCAATGAAGGTAGAAATAGGTCACGAAATCACGAGAGGCATTCACCGGATAAACGGAGCATTTGTTGGAGAAGCTCTGTCTTTGTTTGGACTGATTATGCAAAGCCATTTATGATCTTTTCTTTTGCATCACCTCATACGATGGTACGAGAGTTTGTTACGGAAAAAAATGAAGAAGGATATGAGCGACTGTTGCCTTCTTGGGTCGAATTCTTCATGATGCGTTAGAAATATAAAATATTAGAAAGCGAGGCATATGCCCCTATTAAAATCAGGTAAAGCATTTCGCATGTATATTTTGCGGGTCTCACATTCTTTTGCATATGTCCCTACAACAGTGTCAAGGACATTCTTATTAAAGGAGATAGTGAAGGGGAAAAAGAGGAAGATGGATTTTAAAATACGGGGTAACGATGCGGATATTGCGCCCTACTAAGGCAGTAAAGGACAGGAGGCTTGCCAAAAATGTTGTCGGAATCAAACTACCGGAGCTGCGGGCATAAAATTTTTTCTATGGTGAAAAGTAAAAGAGAGTCTGAAAAAAGAAAAGAGTACAGCAAGAAATTTGGAGATGGCCACTCGAGAAAGTACACATTAAATATCTCGCCAGGTCCTTGGTACAAAGAAATAGTAGAATATGTTTTGACACTCGGCTGCCACAGTTGTGATAAATCCAGCTCCGGGAGCTTTGAGCTAAAGCACGGAAAGTATATAGTTTTATTGTGTATTGGAGAAGATCATCGGGCATCCTATTGTTATTGCTCATAGGGATGAGTAAATATAATGGCAAATTCCCATGAGGGTTTGTGGAGGCATTACGGTACGGAGCCATATCATAAAATCTTGAAAGGATGGTTTCTCTTGGCCAAGGTATTTGGAGATGTTTTTACTTGGAGGTCGAGCATACTTGTGATGAGAAATTAAAAATTTGTGGGGGGGGCAAGAAGTTGAGCGTGCCTTACACCAGTTCCCAGGTTCATAGCAGATGAGCCATTTCAACAATGGGGAATAGATTTTGTTAAGGATATACATCCTCCATCAAGTGGACAACATAAATGGATATTGGCGACCCGCAGTTATTTTACAAAATGGGTGAAGCCATACTGCGAGAATGCTACGACAACATCATCCCAAAATTCATGAGAGAAACATCATATCCGAGTTTTGGGCACATCTGCTAAATAGTAATGAGTAATGCCACGGTGTTAAATGTTACTTAAAGTTTATAAATTTCTACCTGTAATATAATATTACATTGACACTCATGACTTACTATCCTCGGGGAAATGACATGAGAATCTTAACAAAACCCTAGTGAGGGCCACGAAAAAAGACTATAAATGAAAATCGAAGAATTGGGATTCCCAATTGAAATTTTCTCTATGGGCCAATAGAGAATTACTTATGGCAAAACAGCTGAAATCTCCGCCGTGAGTTGGTATATGGTAGGCAACATTGTTTCATGCGGTGGCCTTACCGATGGCCGCTTCATGCAAAAATGAGAAGAACCGGATGATATGGTCGGAGAAGAATCACCCAATTGGTGGAATTAGAGAAACACGGGACCAAGTGAACCGGAGATTAATGAAATACTAGGAGAAAGTGAAATATATATTTGATCAACATGCAAAAGACAAGAAATTGCACATTGGTGATGCGGTGCTCGGTGGGATGTCCGGAGGGCTGAAAAAAGAGAAAACGCATGGCAAGGTCGGTCTGCGGGTTGGTCCCTTCAAAATTGTGGAAACAGGGGGAGAAATAACACGTTCATATTGGAGAATTTACGGGGTGACGTATCGGATGCCCATGTGACGACCAATTACAATAAACACGCCAATTCTAATTAAGCCGGGCGAAAAGCGACTGGTGTACTATATTGTATATTAATTTCCTTTTTTCTTTTTCGTTTAAGATAATACGGGTGACATGACGGGTTTGAAAGAAAAATGCAGAGGGTTGAAGAAAAGTATGCGTAAAAAGCCAATTAAAAGTGCTGTCGGAGTTCCGACCGTCCAATGTGAACATGTCGTCCCCAGGATGGAGCCGGTATTTGATCACTTTGTGTCACCAGAAGATTTCCGGCCAACAAGCCTTTGGAGCATTCTTAAATCTCCTTTCGTGGCCTAATCATCCATGTTCCCACCTAGCGTTATTCCTCATTATTCCCAAAAATGTATGGTAATTTGAAAAATCCGCATTTCAAAAATATGTTTAGGCTTGACCTTTCGACTTAGCTCCTTTGCTCCGTTCTACATATGACGCAGGCAGAGACCTAATGCCAAATCCAGGGGTGCTTATCATCTATAGCCGTCGGGTGCATTCTCCGTCGTCCCGTCCGATCATCGTCGACGGTTTCATAATATTCCCCGCCATGGTGGACACCGCCCGCACTCATTGTAAAAACAGCTGTTTATTCCGCACCACCTTTATTGCAGGCGGTGATGTTCCTCCTTCGGCCGGCGATTCATACGGCGATCACGCCGCCGTGTCCTTCGATGCCGGCCCCAAAACCGCTCTGTTTCGCGCGTTATCATCCGGTCGTGGACGTGCGGCCAGAAATCAATGTGTTGAATTCGATCACAAGGAGCCTTCATCGAAAACGGTGGCCACTCTTGTTGCATGCATTTAAACCAAGCTTATAACACCGTGGCCCACCATCGCATCACCGCCCAACGCAATATTAGCTGGCCCAGTTCCTTTTTTTGATCGTGTAAGCGGTGTTCACCTGCATTGGTTGACCGAGTCCACCTCCCGTCTTCCTCCCTTTTGGATTTCGTGCGCCCGTGTCATACGTATTTACCCTCCACCATTCATATCCGGGTTTACCGCGTCCTTACTCATGTTCATGTCATACACCTCCGCCTCATTCATCCTTACGTAATTCCATTGTATTTTCATTTTGCCACCCTCCAGTGTCGGACATTTCACCACCACCTCGCGTCGTTTCATCATTCGCACAGACTCCACCACCATGTACGGTAGATCCCCGTCACATCGTATCCTTGGTCCGATTTTCTTTGACATGTTTGTGATTTTTGCGGATGCATAACGACGAAGAAATGGTTGTTACTCAGGCCACCACTTCCACAAAGCGGAAGTGTTGCTCACGACGATTTTTCAGAAATAAATACATGAGAAAAAGATTTGGAAAGCCGTCATGACATTTTCCTTAAAACGATTGGATTAAGGAAATCATCAAACCCTCCCGAGCCTTTTAAACTAAATCGCACAGAGATGGGGATATTAATGGAGCAACAACAAAATATCGGGGTATGATACGAGAAATTCAGCACTACTGCATTTAAGATCTTAGATGAATTCAAAAGATGGGAAGGCAAAGTGCAAATGCACAAAAATAATATCCTCCAGTTTTAACTTCAATAAGATTTTTCTTTTAGGAGGGTACGAATGTTACATATTTTATTCTTCATATGTTATCCCTGGAGAAATTGGCACCTACGGCATTACTTCATAAGAAACGACCTCGAGTACCTATAACTTTAACATATTAGTTAAGCAACATAGGCGCAGATACTTCATATTTTGTTCAGAATTAAACAATTAATTGCTTTCACCTACTTCATTTCTATTAGGTTCCTCTCCTTCTTCTTCTATAAAAACCCAAAAAAAAGACATTGTAAGGGTTCCGGAACATCGGGGAAAATTAAGTTTTGTGAAAGGCATTTTTGTCATTTTGTGGGTTTTTGTGAGCTCGAGGGCTTGGCGGGGTCTCGGTGAGGAGGAGTTCTGTCTGTGACGGATTATTGGTCTTTGGTATTTCACAGGTATGTAACTTTCTCTTATGTGTTTAATACAACATTTCATTTCATCCACTGTACATCATGTTTTGGAATGTTAGTGGCTCACACTAGTTTAGTAAGGATTCATCCTAGTTGATGCCTACTTAAATCGATTAAGCGCTTTAAATATGGCTCATGCATGATATATTGTTCCATATTCATCTCAACCATCTTTTTGCTATATTAGTTACTTGCAGGAGGGTGCTTTTAAAAATGCAATTGTCATGTATGGATTCTTAGATTGATAGCCCATATATGATTCTGTTGTGTATGCGGGTATCAACTTTAATGTTGACTAATATCTTCTTAACTTTTCTTTCAACATTCACTTTACGATATTTTAGTTTGGCATATTAGCAGGCAAGCCCTCTTTGCGATGAAATTGTCTCTTAGCGTACGATGCTTTAATATTGAAGCTTTGCATTATTATGTCTGCAACATTACTTTCCCGAAGTAGCAATAGGTTTGTATGATTTACGGTTCCATAAAAAATCAATTTCCTTGTTTTACAAGAGATAGTAGAGAGTTTTGGATTATTTGACTTTATTATATGCTCCTTTTATGCTAAAGATGTCCTAGGCAACGCTGATCTGTACCAACTCTAGAGTGTCTCTAGGGGGAGACAACAATTATCGACAACATCTTTTTAAAGCGTGGTTGCGGGGACAAGTTAAGAATATTAGTTTCACGGAACGCCGAAAAACCATATTCATACAATCGGTGAGAACGATTGAAGGTTGCATATCTCTCTTGGCGGCTCACGGTTGTTTGTTCATAAGTCTGTTTATCGAGTCTGCGGCTCCTCGTAATGACCACATACGGGGTCGAATGCATCAGGTAAAAGATACCTTCGATTAATAGAGCGAGAAGATTATACATAAGAAGAAGTTGGAAAGAAAAGGAAATCGATCAAAATGTTGAAATCTGAATATTTTGAAGAAAGATTGTCCATCTTCTTCTTCACAATTCTAGCAAGAAAAATCTCACTCACTTTGAGAAAGTCACGAATATTATAGGATAGCCCACCTAGGGGGTGCTAGAGAGAACCAAAGAGAGCTTTTGTCCTGCCATAGGCACAGAAGAAGTTAAAGAAGTTACGGAGGAGATGCCTTTGTCAATGTGAATTGTTTTCATCCCCCTCGAGTGTGCTGTAGCACAATATATTCCTATACATTTTCATACTCCCGCCCCCACTTCTCCTCCTCTTCCTCCATTTGTACACCTTGATTGTTGCCGCTTCCACCCTCGATGGCTAATGTTCGACTTTCTGTTGAAATAAATATGTCCCTAGCATTACCACAGAGTGTTGAATGATATGCCTGTGAGGATTATTTAAGGTATTTCTGATTCACGTAGAAATGAAATTTATCTTC
This sequence comes from Pinus albicaulis, assembly GCA_034641835.2. Taxonomy (NCBI): domain Eukaryota; kingdom Viridiplantae; phylum Streptophyta; class Pinopsida; order Pinales; family Pinaceae; genus Pinus; species Pinus albicaulis. The sequence continues at coordinate 78,981 of MU968488.1, forward strand.
AAAAAACACCTTGAGACCTTCTTGCTCTTTTGCGGAAAGAAACTTTAATGTTGAACATTTAGATGTAGTCTTGAGGCCCCATTTGTGCAATCTACGGATGGTATTTGGAAAATGGTTAAGAACGGGAAAACATTCCATAATCACTTGGGATGATGTGGAAAATACTTTCTCGAAAATGGGGAGAAAAAGAAAAGATCATGGACGATGTCTTTCACGAGTTCAATACACTCGAAGAAATATAATGAGGGGTGTGAGAATTTATCAAGAGATTTTATCGGGTATATCTAAGCCTCCCCTGTAGAGATATGAAGAAAGCCTCATCGAATCACGCAGAAGTAGTTTTCATAGCGACCTTTGACTCGGTTTCGAGTTTCTCTCTCGGGGGAAAGAAAGCATACCCTAGATGATGCTCGGTCAGGATGCTCTTGAATTAGAAGCAAATTTGCTTCAACGGAAAACTAAGAGGAAAGTTGAACATGGTACGAGAAGAAGAGGTAAAGAGAGTATCTGCTTCTAATCGGGGATAAGGATTCGGATAAAAATTGAAGAAATGAGAAAAAAATGATAAAGAATCTTTCTAATAAAATTGTCGAAGCTTGAATTGGAACCAAGAGCTCGGCTTCAAGTTTCGGAAAACGCTCCAAACGGGGGGTTACAATCCTCGATTATGGAAGCCACCTGCCAAATACTCCCAAGGAGAAGCTAAGGAACAACGAGGATCGGGTACCACACCCATTGTGCACAGAAGGCCTAATGAAGCAGCTCCATTAGAAAATGTTGCCTATGAGCTGTAAGATGCAAATCTTGCCTTTTCAACAATGATGAAATAGAATGCCCATTTCAAGAAGAAGAGATGGAGACACGGAGAAGATCACACGGAAATTGATCACTATTGCCAGCCGGTTTAATGATTTCATTCCAAGCACATTTCAATAGGAGATATGATCTCAAATCTTCCCGGAAAACTCGGACTCAAGAACATAGAAGAGCCTCCCCGGAGGGAAGCACCTACTCAAGGAGTCAACAATGAAAAAAGTCGCAGGATAAAGGTAAAGTCCTCTAAAGCTTCTTTGCATTCCAATGATCAAACTCCTTCTTCTTCAAAAATAGTCACTCTCCTAATCTTTGATTTTATTATCAAAAGAAGTTAAACCTTCAATTTGAAAATAAAGTCCAAAAGAAGTTGTAATGAAAAGTCCCTCTGCTTTTTAATTTGCAAAAAGAACTTGAAAATAAAAATCCCGGTCCTTTGTTGTAGTGACCCAAAACAACACTGCATATCAATCTCAGGGTTATGCTTTATTACTTCTACGAAGCACCAATAATTCAGGAGCCGGTCTTAATCTTCAGAGAAGAAAGACCCATGGTAGTTTTTGGCACATGTACGAGAGATAGACCCCTCTACTCCTCCTTTCTGTGTGTCTTTAGTTATTCATGACCTATTGTTACACAATTTTATGTTAATTCTAGAGCTTCCCATAATCTTATGCCTTTGTCGGGTCATGGAGCAACTAGGTTTACAAATCACACGTCCATATAAAGATCTATATTCATTTGATTCCAAAAGTTAAATGGCTTGGGGATGATTAAAGATTTAGTGGTCAATTTGGCCCAAATTCGACAAAAGCGTAGTAATGGACATTGTGGTGGGTGACATCCCAACACGCTTTGGCATGTTGTTGTCAGGTCTGGGGAACAAAGAGTAGAGGTCACTCAAAATAAACTTAACATATGCCACTATTCCCATTCTTTGGTGGCGGGATAGGAGAGGTTATACGGAAGAACGGTTGTCGAAGATGGTTACAAAGGCACGAGCAACTCGAAGGTGCCGGTCTATAGTAAGGAGGAGATTTTCATGTTTTATGCTTGAAGAAGATCAAAAATTTGCTCGGGAACCATAATTATGTCAAATTAAGACCGACATCCTTTAGAAAATCGTGAAGTAGGAGTATGGACTCTACATTTTTGATGGAGCAAAATTCAAGAAAATGAAGTGGGTATTATTAATCTCCCCCTACGGAAAATACTGGGTGCCACTTTGTCTTTAAATTGGAATATGAGGCTACTAATAATGTGGCTGAATACTGAAGAACTACTGTTGGGACTGAAACGTGAGCATGGGTATACGAGTTTAGAGAGTTGGGAGATTAAGGTGGTGGTCGAGATAGATCAGAAATCAATGTCAAACCAAGCATCCTCGGTTTAGAGCATATAGAAATAGTATGGGACATGGTGGAGAATTTCTTCTCGACATTTAACATCCGGTTCGTACTTACACAGACGAACGGGGAATGAGACTCCTTACGTAGGTATGTGGTACATTCGAATCCTCCTCGAACCCTCTCTTGAGGTATGAAATTGAGGTACGTTATAGACCATCAATCCCGGATAATATTAAGCAGCAGCGGTATTTGAAGATGATGAACGGAGATGGAGGAATTCCTAGAGACGTTGGAGAATTCTCCAATATGGATATTGATGATTGTAAAGAAGATGAGTGAAGATACTTCGGAAAATAAGTGGGAAGAGAAAATGGCGGAAGTAAAGTCTTTGTGACTAAAAGGAATGTCATACCTAGAGGCACGGTGCCTCTAGAAAGATTATTTGACAAAATGATGTCCCATTGCGGCCATAATAAAGTAGTAGAAGAAGATCAAGTCAAAGATATGATCTTGGGTACCAATGTTGAGCCTAAAATTGTAAAGCTATCTAAGAAGGTCCCGGAGGAATATAAGAAAAATACACGGGGTATTTCAATCATGCAAAAGATGTATTTGCATGGTCCTATCGGGACGCTTAAAACTTTGATGTTAGTATAATGCAGCACAAAATTCCTTTGAGGAAGATGCCAAGACCTTATAGCGAGAAGCTGGAACGGACCAAATCCTCTGGCACCGCTACCACTCCATTGAAAAATCAAGAAGGCTGCTAAAAGGCAAAAATAATTGTGCCATTAAGGTACTACGAGAATGGGTTACCAAACTTGGTCCCACTGTCGAGAGGAAAGAAAAATGAAATAAGGCTATGTGTGGATTTCGAAATTTAAATAGAGCATCTTTAAAGGATAATTGTATCACTAAAATGGACCACATCCTATCGAAAGTGGTGGAGGGCCTCTAGAATGTCAATGATGGATGGTTTTTTACGGTTATAATCGGTGGTACCGCTTGTGTTTCGAGAAGATCAAAAAGCTGCTCACCACACCATGGGGAACATTCATGTGTACGGGGATGCCTTTTGGATTGATTAATGCGGGGAGCTACCTTTCGGAAGGCGATGGGCATTGCTTTCGTTGGGCGGGATAAATTTAAGTGGTGTACATGATGATATTACGGTGTTTTTCAAAAAATGATCTTGAACACATTGAGCATTTGCGAGGAACTTTTGAAAAATGCGAGAAGGTATAGCCTTTCTCTTAACCCACAAAAGTCTTTATTTGCATTAGAGGAAGGCAAGGTTTTGGGGCATATTGTAACTAAGGATGGGGTGAGAATAGATCCTAAAAGTGAGGGTGATAAATAGCATCCTTTCCCCGGAAATAAGGAAAAGTACGGTGTTTTTAGACGCATAAATTTCTGAGAAGATTCATTCCTAACTATGCGAGATAGTTGGGCATATAAACGATATGTTGAAAAAGAACAATGAAGTGAAATGGTCACAAGAATCACGAGAGGCATTCACCGGATAAAATAGGCATTTGCTGAAGCTCTTGTCTTTGTTTGGACCTAATTATGCAAAGCCATTTATGATCTTTTCTTTTGCATCACACCTCATACGATCATTTTGAGTTCTGTTACGGAAAAATGAAGAAGGATATGAGCAACCTATTGCAGCATGTGGGTCGGTGCTTCATGATGCGGAATTGAAATATAACATATTAGAGAAGTAGGCATATGCCTAGTAAAATCCGTCAAAGCATTTCGCATGTATATTTTTGCGGTCTCACATTGCACGTATGTCCCTCTGATACATCAAGGACATTCTTATTCAAGGAGATAGTGAAGGAAAAAGGAAGATGGATTGCAAAAATACGGTATGATGCGGATATTCGCCTACTATGGTGATAAAAGGACGGGGGCTTACTTAAAATGTTGTCGAGAATCAAACTACCGAATACTGCAGGCATAAATTTGTCTATGGTAGCAAATGAAGAGTACGAAAAAAGAAAAAAGAGCGACAAGGGTGGAGATAGCCATAAGTACACACACATTAAATATCTCTCGCCGGTCCTTGGTGAAAATAAACCGAGCCTATCTTTTGACACTCGTTCGCCCACCGAGTCGTGATAAATCAAAATACGGGGCTTTGAGGCTAAAAACACAGAAGTATATAATTGTAATGACGGTGTATTGGAGAGATCCTTCGGGCATCCTATTATTGCCTCACGGAGGATGAAGTGGAAAAGTATAATGGTGGGTCAAGAAATTTGTGCAGAGCAGTACGGTGGAGGCACGACACATAAAATCTTGAAGGAGCTGGTTTCTCTTGTGGGTATTTGGAGATGTTTTCGCAGGTGAAACCGCCGCGATAGAAATTAAAAATTTCTTTGAGAAGCAGTTGTGGCTACGCACCCCAGTTCCGATTCATGTGGTGAGCCATTTCAACGATGGGAATAGATTTTATTGAGCGCTACTCCATCAAGTGGGCAACATAAATGGATATTGGTAGCCGATTATTTTACAAAAATGAGTGGAAGCCATACTGCAGAATACTCTTGGCTTATTATCAGTGTGGTCATGGAAAGAACATCATGTCCGGGTTTGGTGTCTGCTAAATAGTGACGGAAGTAATGCACGGGGCCTTCATATACGCAAAGTTTGTAAATTTTGCAGGTAATATAATATTACATTGAAGGAAGCACTCCCTGACTTACTATCTCGGAAATGGCTTGGCAGGAATCTTCCAACAAACCTAGTGAGGGCCATAAAAGACTATAAATGAAAATCGGAAAAGGTGGTTTAATTGAAGTGCTCTATGGTGTGGGGCTGTAAGCGAAATGGCGGGAAATCTCCATGAGTTGGTATGAATGACGGCATTGTTTCTGTGCGGTGGCCTTACCGTTAGCACTTCATGCAAGAAAGTGAGAAGAACGGATCATGGTGGAAGAATCACCGGTGTGGTGGATTTAGAGGAAACACGGAACCATTGAACCGAAGATTAACGAAATACCGAAGAAAGATGAAAATATATATTTGATCATCAGCAAAAAGGAAGCAGGAAGTGCACATTGATACGGTACTCGGTGGGATGTCCGGAGGGCTGAAAAAGAAGAAAGCACGAAGGTGGGTCCCCTCTAGTTTGGTCCTTAAGAGTGCAGAGCAGGGAGGAAATAACACGTTCATATTGGAGAATTTACGGGGTGGCAGCTCGGATGCACAACAACGTCCAATTCCTCAAGCCCTACTTCCAATTAGGATTCGAGCGAAAAGCGACTGGGGTGGCACTATATTATTGTATTAATTTCCTTTTTTCTTTTTAGTTGAAGATAATACGGGTGACATGAGAGTTTTGAAGAAAAATGCAAGAGGTTGAAGAGCAAAGTATGCGTAAAAAATGATCCGAGGTGCCGAGGTTCTCAACACGTCCCGGTAACAAACATCTTGGTCCCCGGTCTGGGCAGAGTGTTGAAGTCTTCCCATGCTCATGAAGATTTCCAACCAACAAACCTGTTGGAACATTCTAAATCTCCTTTCTGGCCTTTCATCTCATGTTCCCACCTAGTATTCCCTCATTATTCCACAAAAATGCTAAGGCGGTGAAAATCCGCATTTCAAGAAATATGTTTCATTGTTGCCGACTTAGCTCATGCCTCTAGTTCACACACATGTGCCAGACCAAGACCTAATGCCAAATCCAAAGGCGCTTATCATCTATGGTAGTCGGGTACATTCTCCGTCGTCAGAGTCAGTCTGTCAGTAACGGTCCATAATATTCCCGCCACTTGGTGGACTGCATTTACACTCATTGTCGCTTGACTGTTTAATACACGCCCCACCTTCCTTTGCTGGGCGGCGGTATTCCTCCTTCGGCCAACGATTCCATACGAGTAGCCGAGTGTCTGTCCAGTAAATACAGCTTGCTCCATTTCGCGCATTATCTCGTACGGTTGTGGACGTGTGGCAATCAACGGCGGCCCGAATTCGATCACAGAGGCCTTCATACGGGTGGCCACTCTTCGAAGGCACGTCGTTTTAAACCAAGCTTATAAACGCGGCGGTCCACCATCGCATCACCGCCGAAAGCCTTGTTGTTAATCGTTGATTCGCTTTTTTGATTGTGTATTTGAAATTGTTCACACCCATTGGTTGACCCGGAGTCCACCTCCACGTCTTCCCTCACTTGGATTTTCGTACGCACGTTTCATACGTATTGCCCTCCACCATTCATATATCCCGTTTACGCGTCATACTCCGTGTTCATGTCCCGCCACCTCACGCCTCATTCATCATAAATTCCTTGTATTTTCATTTTTGCCACCCTCCCGGTATGTGCATTTCCTAACACCTCGCGTCGTTTCATCATTCTTTGGACTCCACCGTAACAAAATGGATCCCATATGTAGTATCCTTGGTCCGATTTTATTTGACATGTTTGTGATTTTGCGAGTCTTAACGACGGCAATGGTTGTTACTCAAAACCACCACTTCACAAGCGAGGTTGCTCACGAAGGATGATTTTTGAGAAAATAATCACGCAGGGAAAGATCTAGAAAACCGTCACGACAAAGCTCTCATTAAAACGATTGGTTGAAATCTATCAAACCCTCTGAAGAGCCTTTTAAACTACGATTTTGGAATGGGGATATTAATGCGACAACAACAAAATATCGGTATGATGAAAGTGTTCTGACATTTAAGAATCTTAGATGTGAATTCAAAAGATGAAGCATGAGAGTAAAAGTGCTAAAAATCATATCCTCCAGGTTTTAACTTCAATAGTTTTTCTTTCGGGGAGGGTACAAAATGTTACATATTTTATTCTTCATGTCTCTTATCCTGAGAAATTGGCACCTACGACGTTTACTTCATGATAGCTGACTGTGTTCTAGCACAACATATTAATTCGCCTTTGGTAACGAATGTTTATGTTTGTTCAAATTAAACCAATTAATTGCTACCTACTTCTTCCTACTAGGTTCCTCTCCTTCTTCTATAAAAACCCCAAAAAATGTGTAAAGGTTCAGACTTTTATCGAGAAAAGTGAAATTTTGTGAAAGGCATTTTTGTATACATTTTGAAAGGTTTTGCTTATCGAGGCTTAGAGCACAGGGTCTGATGTGAGGTTCTATGCGTAATGATTGGTACTTTGGTATTTCTGATGTAACTTTCTCTTGTGTGTTTAATACAACATTTCATTCACATCCACTTTCTTTGTATCATGTTTTGGAATGTGAGGTGGCTCCTTTATTTAGTAAGGATTCATCCTAATTGGTGTCACTTAAATCGGTCAAGCGCTTTAAATATGGCTCCTTGCATGATGTCATGTTCATATTAATCTCAACCATCTTTTGCTATATTAGTTACTTTGGAGAGGGTGCTTTTAAACGCAATTGTCATGTGGTTATGCCAGAATTGACTTGTACATATAAGTTACGTATTTGTGTATACGGGTATCAACTTGATATTTGACTGTATCTTCTTAACACTATTTCACGCATCACTTTCGATTTTTTGATTTCTGTGGCATATTAGTTAGGTCGGCCCTCTTTGCGATAAATTGTCTCTTAGTGTCTCATGCTTTAATATTGAAGCTTTGCATTGTGTCTGCAACATTACTTTCCCTCTGGATTCTGCAGAATTTGGACTTATTCACAATCATTCTGCTCTTTCTGGGAATGAGGGTTGGAGTTGACACCAAAACTTTAGCCCATGTGGCTATACTATTACCTCAAGACTCCTAGGTGACATTAGTCTCTTGGCTCTGCATTGTCTCAGAAGTGTGATTATCGTTGTGATTATAACAACCATGTAATTGAGAATTTACAAGTCATGTACAAGTTTCTAGTACATAATTGTGAGCTTTCCCCAACTCACTTTGAACCTTCTTATCAATTCTGTAGTTTTCTCGATTGTGAAATAATTCTTGTTCATAATTATGAAGTGTAACAAAATAATTATGAGAAATTACTCAATTGTGTAATTCAACATATAACATCTAATAACTTCCTTGTACTACACCTATGGTGGTAAATAAAGTATAATAGAGCCCCCACCTAATGGCGGTCAAAAAGAGAAATTCTTGGTTAGGAAATGCATTACAACTAGGGTATACGAATGCAAGGAAAAGGCCACGATTTAAAGAACCAAATTGAAGAAAACCTAAAAACGAAAGTCTCAATCATATATTTGTCTTGTCTCAATATGAGCATATCACACTCATATAAAGAATAATTAGATATGGTAAATAAAACTATAATTGAGAATACATGACATGAAATACTAACACATGACCATGTGTAAATACACAATGGATCCATGCAATAATCAAGAGATCATAGCCGCCAGCAAACACAATGTGGATCCATTTCTGGCAATATTCATTGGTATTATTGACGCAGGAGGAAAGTTCTCACAGGTTGTCCTCAAAGTACCTTGCTGATGGTACAAAATCTCACATCACAACTTGGGAGGGGTTCATATAAGAGTGAGATGTTCCCAAACTAGGTCTTCTACTCAACCACAGTGGTATGATTTACAAATTGGGAATAGATGACCATGGTGTCAATCATGAAGTATAAATTTTAATTAATAGTCATTAATTTATACCATTAATATCACGTTATGGGACCCACCAGTAAAAACCAGGCACCAAGGTACCTAACACAATTCATTGAGTTGGAATAAAATATAGTGGATTCTATTAGTCAATAGTTAATGAGCTAATCACATTATCAATCAAGGAAGCTTGCAGCGAGATACAAGCTCCATTGTACTACTTGTTCTTAAATCCTATCTCATATAATGAGTTAGGTCATGTTGTGCGGTACAACATTAACCCCCATTTTTAACTTGTTCACATCAAATAATGAGACCCTTTCTATAAATATTTTAACATCTAAACACCTTTTATGATTTTATTAAGTCAATTATCTTGAGTTTTGTTAATTTTCATTTTCTTTAGATTCTTGTTTTGATTGCTTGGTTGAAATCGTTTTTTTATGTAAGCTTCCTGTTGACGCTTGTTTCGTCTCATTTAGTCCATAGGTTTGTATAAATAACTCCTTTGAAGTCTAATCAATTATGTCCTGGGTTAAAAAATTGCGGTTTAATAATGCATTTAGTTTAAATATTAACCCTAGATTAATTATTACTAACAATTTTTATTTTTACTTATACGGCCAAATCATAAAGCATCGGGATTTCGGTCATTTTATTCAATTTTTCCAATTTTCAAATAAATTTCTAATCTAAAAAAATCCAAAATATCAAAATGGTTGTTTTAAGTAAATCATCTCATTTTAGATAAATTCGTAGTCTAATAATTTAACATCTCTAAAAATAAGATCAAAAAACAAAAAAATTAATTTTTAACATAAAATTTTGAATTAATTAAATTAATTATTATATTAAATATGAGTAATTTAATTTAATTAAAATTTTATATTAAAAACAAGTATATAAAAACAAAAAATTAAATTAAATTTTTGCATAAAACACATACGCATCGAGTATTCGCACGAACATCCTTTTAAAACAGGTAAATGATTTTTTCTCGATGCGATTGAGTTCCTTACCTCACGATCCGATTAAGCTTGTCGACCCCAGGTACGAAGTTGAGCTCATTACTTGAGTCCGATTGAATCACATTGAACTTATGCGATACGATGAGGTCAATGTTTAAATCTTCTGATGCGATTGAGTCAATGTTTAAAAACTTGAGTCCGATTGAGTCCACGAGGAGCAATGAATTTCCAAATTATATCGATTTGACTTATCAACTTTGGAAGCTCATAATTGAGTTTTACTTGGCCAAATGAGGCCCATGACGGCTCATTGGAAAGAGAAAATCAAAGAACATTTATACGAGGAGGTTTCAATAACGATTTGATGATCATTTATTGGGTCCAAAAATCAGGCAGAAAATCAAGCTCCGAATTTTTAAAAATAAAATCAATTTTACGAGTTTGTTTTCTTCATTTCATTTATACGACCTCTTCTAATTACGATTCATGCATCAATAATATCCTTGATTAATTAAAATCATTATGAGTGTTAATAATAAGAAGCTCAAATTTCATTTTTATTTATTTAAATAGAATTTGATTGGATTTGTTTAATGATAGAAATAATATTTGGTTCCCCATTTTTAACTTCTTAAATGATTTTTAATTTCTTTTTGCGGAAAAAACGTTAGAAGAGATATTGAGAAAAAAGATTTCAATCAATGAGAAGACTCCAACAATTAAATATTGGAGATTTTTGAACAATTAAAGTTGGATTGGGCAGATTTTTATTTAAACAAACTCTCTTAAAATAGTTTTGGGAAGATTATAAATTGCAGTTGCAAAATGTAAATGGGGGGGGCTCTCCTCACCGTTCCGGACTTCTAGAAGCATTTACCTTAATGGAATTTTAGAATTGTAGATGGGGAGAGAAGTTTTCGGATGCGAACATTAATGAGGTTTATTCTTTATGTCTTGAATTATGCCATGATGAGCGAGAGTTTGCATTCATAACGACTCTAGTCTTGAAAGCGAGAGAATTCAAGTAATGTAAAATATTGTTAGAGAGTAGGATCGACTTGATTAATTTAAATGGTATTTTGGCATTTCTGTGTCAAATGCAGGTTTCATTTTTTTATGTTAATAAAATTGTTGTTTCATTTTATTATTCATGTTTTGGCATTTAAGTTGATGGATAATTTGTCTCAAATTGTTAAGTATCTCTTTGCTCTTATGAATTAAACTGCGATTTACGAGTAACCATTGCTGAAATACATCTTACTGTAACCCAGTTATTAAATAGTAATGTGTTGTGAATTTCTTCCACATGTTATTGTTTAATTATTAGTTTAGTGATATGATAATCGACTCATTTTTGGCAATTTCTTAGGAGTGTTGTTGATTTATTATTTTAGTCGAATGGTCTCAATAGAATGTGTTTTGGCACTCACAAATGTGAGCAGGTGAATTTCTTCATTAACAGTTTTGACATTAATTAAAAACGGAATATATTTTAATTCTCTTCACTTAATTATCTTGCTCTTAGTTGGGTTAGATTTTCATCTACCTAATTGAGATAGGATTTAGATTAGTTTTCTTTGCTTACATTATGAATGACTTGCATTTAGAGTAAATTCTACATTCTTTTAAGTCCTCTCCTTAAGAGAGCAAAATTTTAGTTATTGGCTTAGGTTTTGAACCCAAATCAGCTTAAGGGTCATTCTCTTGCTGATCCAGCAAAGAAGAAGTGATACGATATCCCTGTCTATTGGTAGTTAAAGATACATTATAAACCAATAGCAAATAGGAAGAAAATCGTGGACCTAGTTAAGCAGGTCGAACCACCACAAGCGGAAAAGGGCTGGCACAGGTGGGACAGATGGTTATCCCCCAATATTGTTGCGGCGATTTTAAGGCCTCAACATTTTTGGCGCTAGAAGGAGGGCACGAGATTTGTTTTTACTTTGGAGTCTTTGAATTCTAACATTTCATTTTTTATTACAATGGCTCCTTTAAAACTTCCAATTTGGAGTTAATACATGGACGTGCATCTTCCAATACTCCACCGAAGTGGTAAGACTCTTGTCTCGGGTAAAGTTTGATGGTAAGAAAAATTCTTCTTGCTTTTAATCGTAATAACAATTTATTCAAAATGGCACGAAATTATGATTTTCAAGGTTGATGAAGGCATTTTTATGGGGTACACACTCTCACATTTGCGGCGAACGGGCGGTGTAGAACTCTTTCGAGTTGCTTCAATCCACGGATGGGATCAATTTGTTACAATTTTCATTTGTAAATTTGACGGCTATGATTGTAGGCAATTATGTGAAGAAATTGAATATTTACAAGGTTTTAAAATAATTAAATGATTTTAATAATGGAATTTCATTTAAATTGCTTAAAGATTTGAAAATAGAAGATAAACCTACGGAAGAAGAATCATTAGATTGGTTTGAATATATTTGTTCTCTTTACCCATTCCCAATCCATATGAAATTAATTCAAGCTTTGTTCCATCCCATTACAATATAAATAGAATCCCAATTTGGATGTGCAAAAATAAATTGTGATGAAGTGGTTTCTAAAGCTTGGAAAATATTTTCTAATCAAATGCAAAAGACAACAACAACAATTTTGGAGAAAGAAGCACTTTGGAATCTGAAAATTATAAGCGGTCAATTCGGAAAATCGGATAGCAAATCAACAAGTACAAGCGACGATCAAAGTAAATAATAAAATACAAGCGCTGTACAAATTTCTGAATTCCTCCATGATGAGCAAATGCGAAATCAAGGCAATGACGACCTTCTTCAAGAAAGCATGAGCATACAAAGGAACAGTTTAGAATCTGAAATTTACAATGAGCATAATGCAAAGGTTCTCAAGACGAGTTTTAAATGCATTGTTTCGGGTTACATTTTTCCCTTTATCCCGATATTTTTAATGATGGTAATTTTCCCCTCTTGATATTAATGATATTTCGAGAAAATACGGTCGATCTAAATCGTTGCTATCAGGTTTTTATCAGATAGAGAAGCAATTAACGATCATTCTTTTTCCGTAATGAACATGAAATTCTTGTTCCTCCTTGTTTGGATATATTGGATGAGATTGAAGGGAATTCTAGAGAATCTTGTGAGGTCATTTATGATGATTCTTTCTGATATTGAGGATGTTGATTTCATTTTCTCAAAGAATCCTCGCTGATAAATTCAAATAACATGCGAAATGAAGAAGCAGCTTCAATTTAAGAAATTATCCCAGCAATCCTCATTTAGAGAAAAACCAAGTTATCTTCATGATTTCATTATTAAGAAAACTTTCCAATTTATTATTAGGTAACATCGTGATCAAGCTCTCATTCCTACTCATAATCTTAATTCATTTTCTAATTCACAAGTTGGAATTCAAAATTACTCAAGTTCCATAATTAGGCAATCCTTGTGAAAATGAAATTATTCAAAACGATCCCAATTGTGTTGTAACATTAGTTGTAAAAATAGTGATTTCATTTTAGTTTTCTTTCTGGGTTATTTTTGTTTAAAATTTAGATTTATTTTTTGATTTTATTTTGCAAAATTTTCACACTTTCATTTGGCATATTGAACACCTTACTATCAAACACTCAATTGATGCATTGCCGTTGGGAAATTGAAGTTTCATATTTATAATCATGAGCATCAAAAGATATTAATATTTCAATTTCAATCAATGCTAATGTTTCATCAAAAAGCTTCTATTTTTTCAAAACCCAATGTCGACAAAGAGAATGTATTTTTTGCAATGCGGCCAACAATTCAATTCAATTAATAATTTTCCATTTGTGCACATAGCTAACAATTCTTTCCAGGCCTTTGAATTTAAAAGCTCATCTTCACAATTTGTTGTTATCTCTTCCTTTGAACATTTTCCAATTTTTAATAGAAATCCATCCGGACTACTATGATCCGATGTGTCAATTAGAAAGAAATTTCAAGAAAGAGATTTTAATTAAGTTGCTAACAATAGCGCACGTACGATTTCGATTTATTTTCTATAGGTTTGGTTAGATTTGTATTTTTATTACTAACATTTAAGGCTATTACATACATGGCGACAATTAAAATGAAAAAATGTTCTGTGGAAATATGACTATACCTAGTCATTTTCATGTATAGTTAGAATAGAAGTAGAATTAATTTAGTTTGTTTGTTTTGTATAGTTAATTTGTTTTAACGGTTTGTAGATTAAAAAATAAAACAAAGCAATCGACCTTCTCATGCATGTTCTTCGAAACATTTTCTCCTTATCGGAAAGTTTTAATTCTTGCTTTCCTTTTAAATTTCTTAATACCTCTACTGCTTATTTTGAATAATGTTTTGATTAAATTCAATTGAGGTTGCACTTGGCATTGATGCGCCTCAAAGCCACTTTTCTTCATTCGAAGTTTCATCCCAAAGATTTTTCTTTTGGAATTTATATAATAAAGGTTGAAGATGTAAGAGCTTCATGATCTACGTATCCCATGAAATGTGTGATTTTCTGCAATGAGCTTAATTCGACTCAATCATTATTAGTCGGTCTCACCTTTCCGATAATCATATGAAGTTCATATCCTTCCTCGGAATTTGCTAAAAGTAGGCCTTAAGGATGTCAATTTCTTTGAGTGCACACATTCCAAATCTGTTTTGATATTTTTCTACAATTAGTGGCTTTATCATTCTAATCTTTAGTTTATTATTTGATCTGCTGCTGTATATTCATTCACTAAAGACATTATTGAACGTTCACAATAACAATACGGATTATTACTCAAGTTATTGAGAATAGCGGAGATAATAAATTGTTGTTTCAATTCAAAAGGAGAGTCTATTTTTATATTTATTTACGGTAAATTTTATGTTTTATGAACATGAATGATTGATTTCATTCGGTGATTGCCTTGAATTTAAAATAAATAATGAAGATGATTTTAATCAAAAGGAAGAATTTGAAGATTTATGAGGTAAAATTTACGGACAATTCCTTTCGGGTACGTATTTACAACTTTTATTCTCTCATCACATTATTAGTTCATTTTTTATTCTTAGTTTATTTTGATTTGGTATTCTTTGTTTATTTAGGGTCTTTATTTCTTTTCAAAACATAAGTAAGCGGTAAACCCATTTCAAATTTGCAACGGTTCGAAATTTTGTTTTATGATTCATTAGAATTTGACATTCTTTAACTTACTTTCATTCATTTAAAAAATCCAATTGAAATTAAAAGAGTATGTAAGATTCTTATGGAGAATTCTCCAACTTGATTTTCATATTTCCGATGCAAGATCTCGGCGTGTTACATCATTCAATTTTTCATAAAATATCAAATCACATATCGCATTGGAATAAATTGAAAAGGTTTGTTTATTACAAAGTTACGTGCAATAGAGCTGGATAACGCACATATCGCATTAGGCATAAGGTTAATTCTTCCATTCAAAAACTCAAAGTACGATAAAAACTTAATACTAGCAATCGCGGAATTAGTAAAGTCATACATTGGTTCATATCACAATTGATTAAAAGGTCAACTTTTTAAAAGTTGGAGTACGATGAAGTTAATCGCAATCGCATTTTGACGAGTTCTATGACGATTGATTCGTTCATTTCAAAAGTTCCGATGCGATCAACTTCGTGGCAATCGCAAATCGGAGAAACCTCATTTTGATATATCCATTTGCAAAAACTCCGATGCGATGAAGTTCCATCGCAATCGCAAATTATTAAATTAGTCAAGGACTAATTTTGAAAGACCTCAGGTCACAACAAGTCTAATCGCAAATCGCAATCGGAAAATTGAATACATCCTTGTGTGCTCATTTTAAAAATTGTGATGCAATAATTCATCACCAATTGTATATACGCTATATCGCTTTTTATTAATCTCCAAATGCTCATTGCTCATCGATTTTCCTAATTTCAGATTGTTCATGCTTATATATTTCTTCGTTCATCATAATTATTATAAAAATCACATCATGCTATCCACCGATTGTTTAATTTCAATTCCCTTGAACTAAGCATTTCGTTTTGTTCTATTGCTTGCTTTAAATTAAAATAAAATAAATAATGATTTTTGGGTTATGTAAATTTTAGTTAGTTGCCTTCTTCATATTTTTAATGTCAAACTACAAAGTGACTAGTATTGGAGAAATTAATACCTTCGGGTAAGATCAAAATGCAATCTCATCCAATGGTAAGATTCATGTACCCACTTTCTACATTAATTTCATTTCATTTACTTTAGTTTTTCGAGTTTTGTTTTTCAAATTATGTTGATATTTGAATGTTGAGCTCCTCATAAAAGCTTTCAAACATCTTTGCCAAATCATATTTTGAAGCCTATGCTCTTTTCTTTTTTGGTTTTATTTTCAGAAGCAACGATAGTCTTCATTGAAACATTTCACTAGGAAGTTACAAGACCTTTAATATATTTTGCTTTAAAGCATTTCTTTTCGCTAGAAAATGATTAAGATAATGTGGCAATAAAGATTGACATCAAGCAGAAATTTTTTCATTGTGTTTGAATTTTGTCATCATTTTAGCATAAAACCTAAAGCATTTACAACCTTGCAAGGTATAAGTTTATGAATCTCGACATGAAAGAAATGATTATGATTATTTTATTTTACTTCATGTTGTTGAGACATTGGTATAAGCATTTTTTTGTTTGTTTGTTAGGTTGCATATTTCAAAAGCTTGGATTTTTTTCTTTTTTCCACTTTTTTGCTTCATTTTTAGTTTTGTTTATTTACAGTTTATTTTCTCACTTTAGTTTAAGAAATTCTTTTCCTTTGGTTTTTCAATTTTATGATTTTGGTAACTTTGTTATGTTTTATATGGAAGGCTTTTTATTACTTAACAATGGTTGGCATACATAGGAAAAATTGTTAATAGTCTCTTTTATTAGCTTTTTCTTAAATCTCTTGGCAAAATTTGTTTTCTTATTATAAAGGTAGTTTATGCTTAAGGAAGAGATTACAAAAGCAAGAAAGGATTGACGAAGTATAGGCGAAATACGAGAAATTTCTTTTTCATCAAAAATTGTAATTATTTTGAGATTTCAATACTTTATTAAGATCTTTCAAGATTATTATCGGTCAGAAAAGTTATTTTTAACCAAGTAAAGACACTTTTCAACAAAGCACTTTTAACTACGAAATTGTCATTACGAACTCTTAAGGGTTAATAGTTCTCACACTATTTAAAAAAAAAGGGGGGGGGGGGTTTATTTTTCTAGAGTGTAATCCAAAAATATGTTCTTAAAAAGAGAGGTCTCATCACGAGCACCCTTTATGATCATAGGAGAAAAATAGGCCGGCATTACCAACAACTGCTAAACAAGCCGGAGGTAATGGCTTATAATTTCAAACAATTGTAAGACAAGGAGTCTCATCAGGCTTGACACATTAGGTCAATTATAACCGGTGAATGGCATTGTCAACTGTCTGGCTACCAAACCGGGACAATAAACTTAAGAATTAAAAAAAAAAAATAAAAAAAAAATAAGCATATATAAATGGATTCTCTCTAGGTCAATAATTCTTAAATAGATAGGATTGAATCATTGATGATTAAAAGGTAACCATCGAGACTATGGATGTTCTTGTGACGGTGGCTCTGTGACAAATGAGTGCACTTTAAAAACTCATTTATAGAAGCCCACAACTTTATCTCTAGAACTAATTAAGGTAAATCAGAGTTATGAGATATTTTAATTTATAGGAATTTCTGAAAATTGATAAGATGATTGTTGCTTTTATTCGGATTAATGAGCTAATCAAACATTCCAAAAATATTTTCTCTTCTTTAATTATTTTTACCCTTTAATTTCATTCATTTTATCAAACATAGATAAGCATTTTAACTAGGTGAATCGCCAATTGTTATCTGGTACAACAGCCCCCATTTTAACTTGTTCACATCAAATAATGGGGACCCTTTCTATAAATATTTTATCTAAACATAAATAAATAAAATAATCCCAGGAGGTCAGGAGGTCAGGAGGTCAGGAGGTCAGGAGGTCAGGAGGTCAGGAGGTCAGGATCGCAGAAGGCCAGCTACAAAATCTGCAGCTGCAAGGCATGAAATCGCAGCTGCAAGGCAGGGAAGCATGGAAATAGGCCGGAAATCCTAGCATGAAATCCTACACAACACAACCTGGGCAAATCAAATCAAGTCATCACAAGGCATGAAATCCAAGGATCGCAGAATCGCAGAAGGCATGAAATCTACAAATCTACTTGAATGGAAATAGGACTAGCATGGGAAATCTACCTGGGAAATACCTGGGAAATCCTCCAAATATCCTCTACAAGCATGGAAATAGGATCGAATCCTCTCCACCCTCTCCAAAATCCTCAATCCTCCTCCTCCTCCTCCACCCTCCACCCTCCACCCGAGTCTCCACCCTCCACCCTCTGCTCCACCCTCCAAAAGGCTCCAAACAGAGTCCCTCCCTCCCTCCCTCCCTCCCTCCAAAATCCCTCCAAAATCCCTCTACCCTCTACAAAATCCCTCTACAAAATATGCATGAGTACACAAAGCGTGGCTGCAGCTGCAGCTATGGCAAAACCTTTCGCAGCTAGAATGGAGTCTCCACAGAGTCTCAGAGTCTCAGAGTCTCTGCTCCACTTTCCCTCTACATTTGTCGGCAAAATTTCCGGCAAAATTTCCGGCAAAATTTCCGGCAAAATTTCCGGCAAAATTTCCGGCAAAATTTCCGGCAAAATTTCCGGCAAAATTTCCGGCAAAATTGAACCGGCAATTTGCCGGTTCAATTTGCCGGCAATTTGGTGTTCCGGCAA
>MU968488.1:97516-145624 GCA_034641835.2 Pinus albicaulis
TTCGGAAGATCATAAACCTGGTTATCGACGGAACAAGGGCTAGGATTACATGCCTAGTGCTGAATTCAGTCACTGAAAGAGACTTTTGAGTTACAAGGATATAACGGGCAACTTGTCAATTTAGATAAATAAATTGTTGTTTGAGAAGAAAATGTATTAGCTTAAGAATACACTGGTAGTCTAGTTTGTATGCCAAAAATTATGACAGAAAACTCAGATAGTTTAAAAAAGACCAAAAATAACAGCCATTATCTCATTTCAAAATGTGTATATATTTGCTGGCATGATTTTTCCATGGAAGATAAAAAACCTGGTTATCATTTGGAACAAGGACTAGGATTACATGCCCTGAAGTACTGAATTCAGTCACTGAAAGAACTTCTGAGTTACAAGGATATAACAGGCAACTTGTCAATTTAGATAAACACAATGTTGTTTGAGAAAACGCGTTAGCTTAAGAATACACTGGTAGTCTAGTTTGTATGCCAAAGAATTGTGACAGAAAACCCAAAGATAGTTAAAAAAAGAACCAAAAATAACAACCATTATCTCATTTCAAAATGTGTATATATTTGTTGGCCATAATGATTTTCCATGGAAGATCATAAACCTGGTTATCATTTGGAACAAGGACTAGGATTGCAGCACCTAGTACTGAATTCAGTCACTGAAAGAAACTTCTGAGTTACAAGGATATAACAGGCAACTTGTCAATTTAGATAAATAAATTGTTGTTTGAGAAGAAAATGTGTTAGCTTAAGAATACACTGGTATGCCAAAAAATTGTGACAGAAAAACGCAAAATGGTTTAGAAAAGTCCAAAAATAACAGCCATTATCTCATTTCAAAATGTTTGTATATATTTGTTAGCCATTGTCTGTGTTTGTACATGAACACTACAATGTTTCCAACATCGAGGGAAAGTGGCAAGAGAACTGTATCACTATACTCACCCAAATTCTCAGCTGAAATTTCACCCTCGAATTCCTTTTGACAGTGACCCAGAACATTCTGTAGTTTAGCATCCTGCATCAACCCCGAAAAACCAATATCTCAGGTCTAGCAAGAAGAGAATATGTACTTTCAGATTGAGCAACAACAAAACCATTGACAGAGATGTTAGATGTGAAGATGGTATTTAAAGACCTGGGAACTATTCCAAGGCATGTATTCGACCTTTAAACTATGAATGGAATCCAACAATTAAATGGAATGCAACAATTAAACTATGGCCCTTTTCATCACTTTGTAGTGCAGTTAAAGAAAAGAACATCGTGGGCACTTACAATGTATGAAAATGCAACGTCGGGGTCATAGTTAGATTCGTGGTCCCTGGTCGAAGGGATTTCTCCTTCGCTAAACTGGCTGTCCTTGATTTCTCTACTATCATTAACAACAGTCGCAGCAGTCTCCCATTTTGCAACAGTCAGAATCTACGACAGAAAATATTTTGCTGGCTGCTGAAGCATGTTTGCAGAGAGGACGGTGCCTCTTGGGCTTGCAGCTACCAATTGTGTCTGTAAACGATTGTCAAAATTTATTTTTGTATACTGCAGGGTATATAATATAGAGTATATGTCAAATCTCTCAATCACACAATGTGCAATTCTATTAAAACACTGCATGCAATCAATTTAACATCTGTAAAATCAAATAGTTAATACCTTCACACTGGCTTATTCGGTAAGTTTTTAGTACTATTGTTCTCCATCATATATGAGGTTCTAGGATGAAGAAAAACTGATGGAAACGCCAAAATTCTCGACCCTGTTTCGAACAAATATAAAAAAAGAATGAATCATAAGTTTTACAATCCTTTGATAACTAAAATAAAAAAACACACAAATAGTGCACACCACACTGCCTATGGATTTCATGGACTAGTATTACATGACTGGTACTATTTTTATTTATGAAAAGAAATTCCTGAGCCACAAGGATATGCCAAGCAACCTGTTAAATCGGAGGATTAATTTGAGAATTTCTTCGGATCAAAACCATTTGTTTGGGAAGAAAATGCAATAGCTTAGTGATAAATTAACAGTGTTGTTTGTTTGACAGAGAATTATGCCAGAACCCTAAAAGAGAGTCTAAAATGACGAGAAGAACAGTATAAAAAACAGAACCACAATCTCTTTTTCAAAATGGTCTAAAGATTCCATAGAACCACAATCTCTTTTTTCAAATGGTCTATAAATTCCATAGCCTTCCGCGTCTGTGTTTTTGCGTGAATTCTAAAAGTTGCTAACATGAATGACAAAGAACGAAGAGAGGTGGGTCCTTGTCTCTATACTCACCCAACTTCTTAGCCGAGGGTTCTCCCTTCGAGGTCTTTTCGAAAGTGACCCAAGAGATGCTACAATCAAGAAATACAATCTTTCAGTCTTAGAAGAATCCCCATATCCAGTAAATCGAAAAGAAAATACTAGGAGCACACTTACAATTGTTGTCCTGCTGTATCTCCTTAATCAATCAGCTACGTTGTTGAGCCAAAATGAAAAAAGTACGTTCATGCCAGTGATTGCAGTCCGGTTAGAATTTAAGAGTTCATGGCAGTGATTGCACTCCGGTGATAATCTAAGAGTTTCTATTTTTATCAATATAATTTTCGATATTGGATTGATGTTCTCTTCATCTGATATCACACAGGAGTGACAGACAGTAAACAGATTGACATTGATTAAGAAATTTACATGCATGTGAAATCTAAAAGTATCTGTTCTCTTCATAAGGGGACAAGAAGTAAACCACTATAAAATTGAATAAAAAATTTACATGCATGTGAAATATAGAAATATCTCTCATAGTGATTGGAGGGTTGAATTAAAACTTGCAGTTTTCTTTTATCTTATCAATTTTATTTTAACATGGTAAATATTTTACTCTTTGATTAATATTAATATGTTTATTGTGACTAAAATTTTTTGGAGAAAATCACATCAAAATAGATTAGGTCGACACGTTTCGAACCAGCCGATTATTGATTCATCATCGGGGCAAGATGGAAAATCTGATCAAGAAACCCCTTTAAATAGAAGTAAAGCTCTTTTAACCATTAAAATAATGGCTAATTTGTCTCAAATAATGAAAATTAATTTATTTTAAAATAATTAGGGTTTATTTTTTAATACTAGATAAATGTTTTATTTATCATTATATTTTTTATGCTTTTTATTGAGATATTGTTTTTTTTTATTTTATTGGTATGTTTAATTTTTATTACAAAATAAATGTTATATTTATTATTATATTTTTTAATTGTATGTTGTTAAAGTATTGGTTTGTATGTGCAACCTATGGATAAGATAAGTGTAATTGGATTAGATAATTGTCAAATTTAAATGAATCCTAATTAGGTTAAAATTAAGAAGTTCTATTTTTTATCAATTTATTTTATATTTTTATTTTATTTTTATTTTTTATTTTTTCACAATGTTACATATAAAAACACTTTTATGGACTTTTCAAATAATTTTAGTTTATTTTAATTATTTTTTATTGATGTTATTTTTGGGTTTGATTTCACTATAAAACTTGTATTTTTTAAGTATTTTTTTTTTTTGGTTCTTAAAATTATTGAAGGATTTGTTTTTTTATTTTAAGGTTATTGATTGAATAGATATTTTTTGGTTCATTATAAAATCTATATTTCTATATCTTTAAGTATTAGTTTTTTAATTAAATATTTTATAAATGATAATATTTTTTATTTATCATTAAATCATCTATATAAATATTTTATTTATCATTGAATCATTTTTTTTAATTTGTTTTTAAATCATTTATATTTATTTTATAATTTTATTATTGTTATTAAATTGATTTAAGTTATAAGTTTGTTTTCACATATTTTATTAATAAAGTTTTATATAATCATTTTCAAATTAAAATTTTCTATTAATATTTAAAAAAATATTAGATGTTGGCCTTATATGGGATGTGTTTATTATAGTGCACAATAATTGTGTGTTTACAATGCGGTTATTGAGAGCCTTATGTATTAAAACAACATTCATGTAGTTCATTTTTGTGAATCCAAAATGTTATTTAACTAGAAAATCAAAGAAAAATATAAAAAAATACTAATTTGAATAATTTTCTTTATTTTAATTAATAAAATATTCATTAAACAGTTTTTTTAACTTTTTATGAGTTATGGATTTGTTCTTAATAACTATATATATTTTCATAATCTCTGTCTTTTATGGATTTCTATAACATTCCCATTTATGTTATACATTTTATTTTTTTTGGGCCATAATCTCTTTGTATTTTGTCGATTTTTACAACATTCTAATCTATGTTATAAAATTTAAAAATTTTATCATTTCACCTCGCACTTTGATTTTAGCGAGCACCTTTTCTTCAATAGAAAAAGGATCTTAGTCTTCAATTCTTTAATCCCATTCAATGGAAGAGTGGCATATATACTTAGGACAAGAATTAAATGAAATGTGTATTTGTTAAATTCAACATAAGTGAATGTTGCCACTAAATGAATTTAAAAGGTTTAAGGATTACCTTTAGGCTTCTAAAGGTTTTATTAATTTAATATTTAAATTGTAAAATATATTTATTTTTATCAATTTATCGCATTTTATGAGTAAGTTGGATAAATGTATTTTTATTTTTTATAAATATTTTATTTCCTAAGAAAAAAAAAATTGTAATTCTATTTATTAGTCATAAACAAATTACATGCGTATGTTGTTTAGCATTCTTATGGTTGAATAACTTGGAAGGAAATTCTTCATAGATACATCTGTGAAAATGTATTTGTCCTTCGAGGAAAAAATGTTTCTTTTTATAAAACCTTTTATATACTTTCAACAAATCTCATTTTAGCCGATTCTTAGATGGATTTGAATGGATTTGAACCACAATACATTATCACAAGAAAACAAAAAAGATTTAGGTTTTAGATGCGAGACTAATAGTGTCAATTATGACCAAGGGCCAAGAAGAAATTCTTGGAGTTGAGTACTGTTCTATTTTGTAAAGTTGGATGTGATTTTACCCAAATTCAATTTAGTGTTTGAGAGAGAGTTTTCTTCAGTATTTCTATAGCTAATAGACATGATCGAAAAGAAATGTTAAAGAATGTTGATTTGAGGAGAATTTTTTTGGTATAATGGAAAAGTATATAATTTTGTAATTGAAAATTCCCTTGATCATTTTATGATAGTCATAGAGTTCCCATATACATGCATATTTTGTATACCTTGAACTTTTGCAAATTGGATTATTAGTTTAGCAGGCAAATAAATCAACATAGTTGTTTGTGTATCCCAATATTTCTTCCAGATATTGAAAGGATAAAGAAGAATCACATTTTAGAAGACTCCCCCAACTCCACCCAGGAGATTTTGTGATGTCCCATCTATTCTGGTTGAGTAGGCTGATATAGATTCCATGGAGTATGCTTTAGGCGAATTGTAATGAATAGACTATTGATAGCGGTTCCTAGCGACAAGGTCGTTGTCCTTGAAAACGAATCATTCCTTTATAGCCAAATACCCCAAGCTACTAAAGGGAGCACCTTGTGCCTTTGAAGAAAAAATAGAATGAAGTTAGCTTTTTAGAGATGTCTTCAACTATGTTTGCTTCCTAAAAGGAAATTTGTTTTTCTAGGGTGTTGATTTCTCTCCATACTTTGAAGAATACGATGAATGAAGAGGTGCAATATTGTTTGAGAGTCCAATCTATGTTGCGAGGAGTAGATGTTGAGCTGTGAAAATACCTTTTTGGTAAGATGTCCCAAGTAGGAACCTTGTTTTTAATAGGATCCACATGAACAAAATATATTGGGAGGGAAGTTTAATATCTAGAGTTTTCCTTCACCATTGGAGGTTATTAGAGATAAGGGAACACGAAAAAAATAATCGATCTTTGAGAATAGATCCCTCGAGAGTTAAGGGACTAGATAAGGTTGTATTCTTGGTCGAGAGGAAAGCTTTTCAAAACTTTCGATTCCTAATTGTGGGTTGCTTAGGCTTTGACAAAGTCTCCTTTGAGTAGGAGGTCTTCTGCACGAAGCCCAAATTTGTTTTCGATAGAGCTAGGTCTAGCAATTTGATTTAGAGTATACTTTCCACCTTTGTTGAGAAAAATTTATTGAAGCGTCAATGAACTTGTTTTTTGATGTCAATCGAGGATCCTTCCCTAATTTAATTTTTGTTCCATTTTCAACTTTACAAAGAGGTGTTCATTGATAATATGATTTTTTTTTAGATTGCTTTCCAAATGATTGACCCATTCTTTGGAGTTATTTGTGGGAGTATTGATCCAATCCAACATTGATTTGGGATTGATATATTTATGATGCATGGCATAAGCCCGTAAATCCACTCTCCTTGAAGGAGCTTCCATACTCATTTTGTGGCCAAATATTTTGAAAATAAAAATAAAAATGAGCCCCCAACCTCCAAAATCCTTTGGGAAGGCAATGGAATTTTATCATGTTAAAGAAACATTCCGTTTTTCCTCCTTTCTCGGGCAGAAAGTGTCTAATGGTTATGCATCTTCTGAAAGATTCGATAGGATCGATATAAGGGCCCAAAATTCTGAGAATGGCCTCTAAGGCTACTTTAGATAGAACCAAATTCCATGCTTTCGAGAGCATTTGTTGCACAATATTTGGATTCATTTTCCCTAACTTTTACGGTATCCAACGCCGGTTAGATTTGAGATAATTGACTGAATTTAAGGTAAAAACTAGATATTTTATTCCTAAAGAGAAAAAGAAAGTGGAAAGATGTTTTCAATTATGGTTAGTCCATCTATAACCCTCCATCCATATATGGATTATTTTCAATATTTGTTTTTCATTCTTGTTGTTTCAAAAAAAGGTTTGAATCCTTCTTTAAGGGAAAGTAGATGTGTAAGGTTCCCTTGAGAATATTAAATACTATATACCAATGGTATACGAGAAAAGCATTTATGAGAGATAAGAATTCTTGTGAAACCTCCCTTTATCCAACATCCAATATTAATTTTCTAGACCTTGACTACTAGGAGAAAGAGAGGATAGAGGAAAACACGCAACAAGCCTCTTTTAGAATGGAAAAAGAGGGTTGCAACTCCTTTTATTAATATGGAGAAGAAGGAATTACTTACATAGTTCTCGCAGTCAATGTAAAGAATTCATGACGAAGCCAAGTTGGATCGACAAAGTCTGAGCAGAGCCAATTTATTCTCTCAAAAGCTTTCAAAGGCTTAACTTTGTATAGGGTTGTTTTGTTTATTTGAATGGATGGAGTGCACCCCTTACTATGCAAGGCCAATCACTTTAGGGTGAAAGCACGAAGATGGGTTACACTTTTGGGCCAAATGTGGCAATAGAAATTTCAATTTTTTCCTCTTTTATTGAATTACACCACTCAAAATTCATATAAGAATTATGAATTTGATTCAAAGTAAAAAGACAATATGTGGAGAATTATGTTGTTGTCCTAATGATAATTTTTGCAAAAACAATTAGTGTCATATAATCTCTCAATTTTCCAGAAATTAAATGCAATATATTTCCTTGCAAATTTTTGCAAAAATTAAGAGAGTATGTGTGTGTTCAAGTAGCATAACTTAGTCTAAAATGTGTAATTTAATATATATATATATATATATATATATATATATATATATATATATATATATATATATATATATAAGCATGATCTACATAGAGATAAATAAGGATTTTGTATTAAAAAAATAATTTTTATGCAAAAAAAAAAAATCGAAGTTGGCGAAGTAATATTTAAATTACATTTTGGAGACACATGTGTTCACGTAAGATTTTTTTTTTCAATTCTTTAAATAAATTGAAAAAACAAGAGTACACTTTTGAAGATGACTCGTAAATGAAGATAGTGGTATTTTTTTTAAATTTTTTCATTGTGTATATTTTATGTTATTGATTTTTTATTCATGTTAGCTTTGAAACTATCGAGAAAAAATTTCAAGTGTCATGTTTAAAGAAATTAGATGAAAATATTATATGATTTTGAAAGTGTCAGTTGTATGCCATTGGGCACACAGTTCTTTCATGAATCCAGCATGATGTTCCAGCCACTTAATATTTCTATCCTCCGCAGTTCAAGGAGCAAAACGAAGAAGCCATTACGGGCAAGAAACCACGATTCCTTCTTTGACCGGAGGTCGTCGATTTCCTTTGGACCCGAGCATCATGGCTTTGGGTGAGGGCTGAAACCGATGAATTGACCAATGATCCCCGTTGCTGCCCAAGGTTCAACGCTGATCTGCAGGGATCTTCTGTCTACAGAGCGACTGTGGGGATGGATTCCATCCTTTTGACGAATTTTTGCTAGAGGTCACTTGCTGGGCATTTGCTGCAACCTGCAACTAGCTTCCTAAATACAGCCAGCTCGAGCAGGGGAGGAGGAGCAGCCTCAGGGCCCCCTCCTGGGGCCATGTTGGCGCCAAGGCACCGAGCGCGAAAAATGACATGGAATTAAGTCCTCCTTTTAAATCTATATTTTAATTACTAGCTTTTTTATCAAATATTTTATTTTATTATATATAAAAATATTTTTATTTATATTAAGCAATCTATATTTTAAATACATAGAATTTATTCATTATATTTATGAATAAATTTCAATTGATTAAATGTTAAGACAAGTGTAGAATTGTTAACTTTAACATTTCAGTGCCTTATGAGCATTTTTAACCCGTTTGTATATAATTTGTATTTATTTTACAATTTAAGAATTTTATTATTATTATTAATTTTATTTAAGTTATAAGTTTTGTTTTCACAAATTTTCTATTAATAAAATTATAAATAATCATTTCAAATTCAAAATTTTCTATTAATAAATCTTAAATAGTAGATGTTGGTATTACACAATAAGATTGAGAGCTTGTTTATTATATTGTACAATATTGTGGGTTATCCAGTGATCCATTAAAAACAACATTTATGTAGTTCTTTTTGGTTAATCTAGAGATTGCTTAACTAGAAAACCAAAAAAAATACAAAAATTACTAATTTGAATAATTTTCCTTATTTTAATTAACAAAATATTCATTAATTTTAGAAGTACTTGTTTTTTAACTTTTTATTTGTTATGGACTTGTTCTAAAAGGTAATATTTTTTTTTTTGCCATAATCTCTGTCTTTTTATGGATTTGTACAACATTCTCATTTATTTTATACAATTTAAGAAATTTGTCATTTCACCTTGCACTTAGATTTTAGCAAGGAATTGATTAAAGCACCTTTTCTTCAATGGAAAAAGGAACTTAGTCTCCAATTATTTAATCTCATTCAATGGAATAGTGACATATATACCGAGGACAAAAAATTAAATGAAGTGTGCATTTATTAAATTCAACATAACTGAATTTTGCCACTAAATGAATTTAAAAGATTTAAGGATTAACTAGGCTTCTAGAGTTTTTCTATTTTTATTAATTTAATATTTAAATTGTAAAATATTTTTATTTTTATCAATTTATTTTTCATTTTATGAGTAAGTTGGATAAATGTTTTTTTTTTTCATAAGAAAAAATTCTTAATTATATTTATTATATATAAACAAAAATACATGTTTATATGTTCTTTAGCATTCTTATGGCTGAATAGCTTGGAAGGAAATTCTTCATAGGGTTTGCCCAAAATATGCATAAAAAAATTACATGTGTATATGTTGTTTAGCATTCTTATGGTTGAATAGCTTGGAAGGAAATTATTCATAGGGTATGTCCAAAAGATGTAGTCATTCCAAGGGAAAAAATGTTTCTTTTTCTACAAAACATTTTCTATTCTTTCAACGAACGACATTTTTTCCAAGTGTCAGATGGCTTTGATGGATTTGAACCACAATACATCATCACAAGAAAACAAAAAAGACTTAGGTTTTAGACCTGAGACTAATAGTTTCAACTATGACCAAGGCTCGAGAAGAAATCCTTGGAGATGTCCTTCTTCTATTTTTGTAACCTTGCATGTGCTTTTTCCCAAATCCAATTTAGTGTTTGAGAGAGAGTTTGCTTCAGTATTCCTATGCTAATAGACATGATCAAAAGAAATATTAGAGAATGTTGATTTGAGGATGTTTTTTTTTTTTTTTAATATATAATGGGAGAAGTATATAATTTTGTAATCGAGCAGTTCCCTTCATCCATTTTCTGATAGTCATAGAGTCCCCATATACATGCATATTTTGTATACCCTGATATCTTTCAAATTGGAGTATTATTTTAAGAGAAAATAACTCAACGTAGTTTTTTGTGGCCTATCCAATATATGTTGAAATGTGAAAGGATAAAGAAGAATCAACATTTAGAACTCCCCCAACTCCACCCATAGGGAGAGATTCTTGTGATGTCCCATCTATTTCTGGTTGAGTAGGTTGAGATAGATTCCCTAGAGTAGGCTTTAGGTCACTTGAAATGATTAGACCGTTGATAGCAATTCTAAGTGACAAAGGGTTGTTGTACTCGAAAATAGAATGATTCCTTTATAGCCAAATACCCCAAACTACTAAAATGGGGAGCACCTTGTACCTTAGAGAAACAATAGAATGAAGCTAGATTTTTAGAATGCCCTCAAGTATATTTTCTTCCTAAGAAGAATTTTGTTTGTCTAGGATGTTGATTTCTCTCCATACTTAGAGAAAGGGAAATAAATAAAGAGGTGCAAGATTTTCTCATAGTTTGATCTATGTTGCAGGCAGATGCTAGGCCCATGAAAATACCTTTTCATTAAGATTTCCAAAGTAGGAGCCTTGTTTTTTTAATAAGATCCACATGAACAAAATAGATTTGGGAGGGTAGTTTAATCTCTAGAGTTTTTTCCTTCACCACGGGAGGTTATTAGAGATAAGGGAACCTAAAAAAAAAAATTGATTTTTGGTGAATATATCCCTCCTGCAGTTGAACTAAGAAATTTTGATTTGGAAAGAGAGTTCTTGAAGGATTTTGTGTCACCAAGGGACTAGCAGAGTGCGGTGAAACCTCCTACAGTCGAATCACCCCAAGTACCAGTCACAGAACCAGTTGAAATCCCAGGTGAGTATTGGAGAATATTCATGGCACCTGCAAGTTCTTATATTGATTTCCAATTGGAAACATTATAGGTGATGCACTGATGAAGCTCATCCCTTTAACGGCTTTGCCTAATTTTCATGGGCTTTCTTCTGAAGACCCTAATACATTCCTCTTTGAATTTGACATTGTCTGTCGAGGGTATGATTATATTGTCGACGCTCAAAAACTAAAAATATT
Organism: Pinus albicaulis; assembly: GCA_034641835.2. Lineage (NCBI taxonomy): Eukaryota > Viridiplantae > Streptophyta > Pinopsida > Pinales > Pinaceae > Pinus > Pinus albicaulis. The sequence goes on from MU968488.1 coordinate 108,767, forward strand.
ACCTACTACCTTAAAAGGGACAGCCCTGCGATGGTTCATAGGTTTAGGAGGAAGGAATATTTCCTCATGGGATGTGATGAAAGAAGTATTTTTGGAGAAATACCAAGATTACTGTAAATCCCGTGACATTAAGGAGGAAATATGTAAGTTTGTACAAAAAGAGGATGAGAATTTGGAAGACTGTGTGGAACGATTCAAATATATATTGCAGAGATCAGGCCATAGTGACTTGGATAAAGATATTTTGGAAATCATCCTTCTCTAGGCAGTGAGGGAATATTCCCTGCAACTTTTGAACATAGTAGGAAAGGGGGATGTTTCAAAAGAAGAATTTGACACCATCTGTGACTTGTGAATTCAGTGTTCACGAGGGGCTGCAAGGAGTGGAAAAGGTATTCAGTCATTAAATACTTCTAGTGGAGGGGTTACAAAACCAGAAATTGGAAACCTACTGGATAACCTAAAAAATTATATCCTAAGCACATTATCCGCCCAGATGGACACTCTGTAAGAAAAATAGAAACAAATAGAGTTGGAAAAGACTATGGCTATATTCTGCCCACAGTGTAGAAAGAAGCATCCTTTGAAAGAATGCTCATTAAACACAGTGAAAGCCTACACAATCTATGAGCAGAATCATGCGACCAGCTTGTGCCCTTCCTTTCCAGGACTGAAGGCATTTTTTCAAGGGGAAAGTGAAGAAAATGCAGTAGATCAATTGTACTTCATGGGGCTGAAAAAGCCATGGAAACCTCGACCACCAGCTATGAATCCATGTATGCCTCAGGACCCATCTTAGTATTTTAATAATTTTAATATGGGTCCCCAGTCTGTACCTTTCTCACATATGTGGTCTTAGTATCAATACCCCCCCCAACAACAATGGGTTCGTCAGGCCAGTCCGAACCCTTCATGGAATCAGAATTGGCGTGGGCCCTCTCCTACTGTGTAATTTCCCCAGTCTATGCCTCACCAACAACTTCAGTTACCCTCCAATGTACCTCCAGGTAACCCAGCCCTTCGACCCCATCTTCTTATCCAGCCCAATCCGAATCCTAATAATAAAGGGGTCCAATAAACAGATACTCTTAACCTTCCATCTTATATAATTTCTACCACAGGACTTAATGAGATAAACTTATGATCTGGGCAAGTAGTACATGCTCCCACTTCACCTATTATCAAAGAACAGATTGACAATGAAGTTATAGAACCAGAACAGAGGATAGTTGGGGATAAACCATACCTGAATATAACAAATCAAACACCTCCCCAACCTGTTCTTAACCAGGGTCATCCACTCACCCCGCCATATGCTGAAAGAGTAACCCTGAACAAACAAAACCCTCAAGCAGATTTCGACTTCCTGGGGTAATTGCAAAATCTTTTTGTTAAAATACCCCTGCTCCAGGCTATGAGGGATGTACCTATATATGCAAAAAATATCAAAGATTACTGCTCTAAGAAACCTGAAGAAACCAAGGGATCCGTTAACCATTCATGTGATGGGTAGAATGTCTAACATCATGCTAGGAAAGACCATGCCTGTAAAATATGGAGACCCAGGAAACCCAATTTTAATAGTACAAATTAATGGGGTTGAAATCCCAAATGTATGGTGGATTTGGGTGCGGCCATCAATATTATTACCTCCGAAACAATGAATACATTAGGTCTCGGAAATATTAAGCCAACCCCTACTATCTTGGAACTAGCAGATAGGTCTACAATTAAACCGGTAGGGAAATTGGAAGATGTGACTATTTTGGTGGATTCATGGCACTACCCTGTGGACCTCCTTATATTACAGACACGATCCTCAGTTGGTGGTCACCCATTGATCTTGGGAAGAACTTGGCTCGCAACCGCAGACGCTTATGTAGGGTGCCGATTTGGGCATATGATTATATCAAATGGGACAGTTACAAAGAATCTTACTCTCTACCCTCTTGCGGAACCCAACCCATCTGAAAAATTATTAGCCAGTCAGAAACCTCTACCAATAGAAGAGCCTAAACCTGAAAATGAAAAAGTTAGACCAATCCTCACTATTGGGCAGGCCCTTAAATTCAAAATAGAAATCGGGGATGATGCCATTAACACTTTTATTAATGATCCTGGTTCTGTTTCCAATTCAACTCATAAAATTTTAGAATCTGCTATGAGCTGTGAGACACAGGAAAAATTTGAACCAGAAGATGAAATTGAATACATTCCTGTAACCTCATCCCATGATAGTATTCCGATTGAAATTGAACCAGGGAAAACACTCAATATCAACCCCAATCTGTTTGAATCCCAAACAAATCAACTTTTAAAAGTCCTTCAAGACCATCAGGAAGCTTTTGCCCAGGATTATACCGATATGAAGGGGATCCCTGCTAACTTATGTACTCATCATATTTATATTAAGGAATATTTATACCTTGTGAGACAACCCCAACAGAGAATGAATCATGCTCTAAATAACATTGTCAAAGAAGAATTACAAAAAATATTGGATGTAGGTTTCATTTACCCCATCTCGGATAGCCAATGGGTATCTCTGCTAGTTATTGTTCCTAAAAAGAATGGTAAATGGCGGATCTGCGTAGATTACAGGGAGCTAAAGAAGGAAACTCAAAAATACCATTTCCCTTTGCCATTCATTGACCAAGTCCTAGACACCTTGGCTGGGAAGAAGTTCTTTTCCTTCCTAGATGGGTTTAGTGGGTATAACCAAATCCAGATAGCCCTAGAAGACTAGGATAAGACAAATTTCACATGCCCATGGGGGACCTTTGCATACAGGGTCCTCCCATTTGGCCCATGCAATGCTCCTGCAACCTTCCAGAGGGAAATTATGGGAATTTTTTCTGATTTAGTCAATGACAGCGTTGAAATATATATGGATGATTTCACTCCATATGGAAACTCATTTGAAGAGGGATTTTTGAATCTAGAGAAAGTAATCAAAATATGTAAGCAAACCCATGTATCTTTGAGTACAGTCAAATTCCATATGATAAGGGAAGAAGGAATAGTATTGGGACATTTGTTCTCAGCTGCTGGAATTCGAGTTGATCCAGCCAAAGTAGAGGTGATATTACATTTCCCGGTACCCAAGACACCCACACAGGTACGTAGCTTTATTGGTTGTGCTGGTTATTATAGACACTTTATAGAAAATTGTGCTAAAATAGCACATCCACTTTTTCAATTGCTAACAAAAGATGCAGAATTTTTGTGGATTGAAGACAGTGAAGCAACTTTCAAGAAAATTAAAGGACTGATTTGTAAGGCTCCAATCCTTCGAGGACCTGATTGGGCATTACCATTTCACATACATGCTGATGCTTCTTAGACAACAGTAGGAGCCATTTTAGGACAACAGGTAGACAAAACACCGTATGCAGTTTACTATGTCAACAAGAATTTAATTCGTGCCGAATTGAATTACACGGTGACGAAAAAATAATTCCCGGCTGTCATTTATGCTATCAACAAGTTCTGGCACTACATCACTGTGTATCCTACTTTTGTACATACTGATCATGCAATAATAAGGTATTTGATGAATAAACCTATCACTCCTGGCAGTGTTACAAGGTGGTTGCTATTGCTTCAAGAATTTGATATCACAATAGTAGACAAATCAGGAAAATATAATGTAGTTGTTGATTTTATGTCTAGAATGGATAACAATGATGAATGCACACCTATAGAAGATAGTTTTCCCAATGAGCATCTTTTTGCAATTTCTACTAACCCTCTATTTTATGCAGATATTGCTAACTATCTTGCTACAAGGAAGGTGCCTCATCATTTGTCATACAGGGAAAAACGAAAAATTTCAAAAATTATTCATCACGTGTTTCAGAACTTAGATAGCAGAAATTTCTTCATAAGAATGATGTTAAGAAGATTCGCTACTGTGGTATCTCGAGGATGATATTTATGAATCAAGGTCGCCATGATAGTCTTTGTGGGGAATTCTGGCAAGATAAAACAACAGCCATAAGGTGCTACAAATGGGATGTTACCGGCCTTATATCTTTCAGATGTGCATAATATGTTTGCAGATGTGAGAATTTCAACATTATTGGGCAAATTTGGCCAGAAACATGAAATTTGCTCACAGGCCAAGAAATCAATCCTTTTTGAGAAATGGGTAAATGAGCTCTGATGGACCTTGGGAGGGACGGTTCCCATGTTTTGGCCAGATTGGCAAGAAAAAAATATGATACAACATCCAAACCACTTTAGACCTCAGGATCTAGTCCTCTTGGGTCCAGAGAGGGATCTCTCTATGATTGTCAAAGGCATATGTCTTTGAAGTTCAAAGGTTAAGATATTAGGCTAGTTATGGGCACAAGGTTTGGTTGTTTGATGCTGGTTTGGTTGTTGGGAACTAGAATGAAGGGCTCAAAGTGAGACAAGGCTGAGCAAAGAGGATTTTAGGCAAAGGGGAGATAATTTCAGAGAACATTCAAGACCATTGGGCAAATGGAGTCAGGAAAGGGTTTACTTGCTATTCAATATGCAGGCTTTCAATTGGGCTAGTCATCTAAATCATTGGGTCTCCAAAATGATAGTATGGCTTGAAAGGATAAGAGGGAAGGTGAAAGCAAGGAAACCTCCAAGGTGACCTTCAGAAATCAGATCCAGGGACATGGTGTGCCATTGGACACCTGTGATCTAGAATCCAAAGGCTGACTCTTTGGACAAGGAGAACATTAAAGATTTAGAACACAAAGTTAAAAGCCTGAGATCAGAGAGAGACTTTGAAATCTCGATTCTTCGACCTCCAGCTTAAGGGAAATTTTCAGGGTTTAACCAATTGAAAAGGATCCTAGTGAGATAGAGACCAAATTCTAGACCTCCCAATGTTCCCAATTCGTTCAATTAAGTCCTAACAAGAACATCTAAGAAACTGACCTCATTAATTCATACATCGGGCCTGTTTATATATCCGAATTTCACTACACCGGTTAAACTACCTAAACTAATCCGATACACATATAGTAGACAAACATTAAAGGCAGAGAGGAAGTCAGTTACGGTGGTACCTAAAAAGTGGGTAATCCTATGCCAAATTTCCGATGCTTTAAGAAATTTAATGTAATGAACAAATAGCAGAGATAGAAACATCAGTTTACTTTAATCAGATCCAAAGAAAATAAAGCATATTAAGAGCAACACCAGTCATGTACAACATTGCCACAGCTTGAACATTCAGCCTGAATACATCTTCTCACCTCATCTTTACAACTTCTCACATTTAAACCGTGTCTCAAACGAAATGTACCTTGCAATTCTCGGGATATCCGATCATCAACCTTTACAATGAGTTCATTCATGAACTTTATAGCTGAAAGAGAGGCAGAGAGGATGAAACTAAATGTAGCATTAAAACTCAGAAGAGGAAGAGGGCCGAGGCCCCATTCTGTTTCAAATTCTGGGCATTTATCTTTAGTACTCTTTTGGTGAAAGAGTGGTCTTCGTCAAGCTACAATTTACTTCAGGTATGTCTTTGAGGTACTCGTTGTAGTACCTCTGCAATACTCTGGTGAATAAACCAAGGTGGATAAAAGACTGTAAGGTCTGCCATACCGCATAACTAATGCACTGGTAGCATTAGGACTGTTGTCAGGGAGGGAAACTTCTCATGGACACAATGTAGACTGAAACAGTAACGAGTACCGTGTCCTTTCTCAGGGGGAGACATTCTGCTGATGTGAAACCTTGATGATATCATTTTCTGCATACTGGGCCTCCCGTGTGATTCATGAGGTCTTAGATCTGGTATTTTTCCTTTAAATTATTGGATTAAGGCTCAAAATCTTCAATTACATGCCTTAAACTCTCTACTTTTTTACTGATCCTCTTTGTCGCTCCATGATTGCCTCTGTCTGTGAAATTGGAACTTTAAATGATGTTGGGAAGTTTTGCATGGTTGAACTCTATACCTTTAATGGACATTTACGTTCTCATCACCTCCTCAGGCCTTTCTCTATGCTTTGTGCCAATATAATAGCACCTATGAACCATGGTGGTTTTCCGCCTACTTGTAACCCTGCAAAACACACAAAATTGTTAAGAAATCCATGCTGGAGGATGATAGCAGAGCTGCAGAGAAATGGCGAAAAATGCAGTGGAACGGTGAAAATAGGAAAAATAATGAAAAACTGGTGGAGGGCTAGAAAGGTGGAGGTGTAGTGGAGAAATGCATGCTAGCCGTTCGATCTTGCACGAGGGCGATGATCGACGGCGGAAAATGCACGATGGAGGGTTTTGGAAATCAAGCTAAATATAAAAGAAATGGTGGAAATGTTGCGAAGGCATGTGACGTGGAGCTTTGACGGAGGGACTTGATCAATGGTGAGGGTGATCTAATCTGGACCGTCCGATCTCGGGAGGAGATCGATGGCTGAAAATGCATCGGAGGGCGACTAATGGTGGGCCAGGGGTCCCTTTTGCCTTGACTATCACCTGCGTATCTTTGGGGTGCGAACGTCGTCGGATGGCCAGCCATAGATCTGATGGTGGACAACAATATCACGCCGGGCCCGCAGTCGAATGTTAATGTGCGATGAGGGTGGTTTTTCAATAGTGCTCGAAGCCACGTGTCGGCCGATGATTGGCATCGCTGCCAAACAAAAAATACCGCCCTCCCTCCAAAGGCGGTGCAATAGAAACTGCTGGTTTTTAATAGTGACTGATTGTGGGGACCACCGAGGAAGATGAAATGCGGGTCGTAGATCTGTGGATCAGATCGAAAGTTGTGAAGTGATCGGGGAATGAACGGGGAACGTGAGAGCATTGGGGCTTGCAGTGACCGTTGGATTATGGGAAATCGACGGTGGGTAGTGCTCCCGAGACTTATTTATCCAATTGCGATAAGCGCTTTACGGGCTAGCGCTTGGTTCTAGCACCTGGGTCATGTGGGGGAATGGTTTGCAGGGCTAGGGCCGAAAGGTACTGAGCCTGTTACAAGGTAGAAAGTGGGTTTTTTGGCCCGTTTTCAATGAAATTCAAAGCCAAAAAGGGATAGCAGTAGAGGAGAGAAAGGTTTATTAAACCAAACAAGGGATGTGTGTAGGGTTAGAAGGAATTTGGGATGATTTGGAGGAATTAAGGGAGGGAAAAGGAGAGGAAAACAGAGGCTTTTAAACTAGGAATAGCAGTGAGGACTTTCAAAGGACCCAGGCATAGGGAGGCTTCAAGGATGATGTGTTTTCAGGAGAAATGCATTCCTTGAAGGCTCAAAAAACAATTTAGCCCCCATGGCTTGGCTCTGTCCAGGCTTACAGCTGGTCTACATAGATGGCTTTTCGAAGGAGTCAAGAATTTAGAGTATGATCTTTGTAATGAGTGCATGCCGTCGCACATCCCTTTCTTTAGATCGGGCCGCCACAAATCAGAAGACATTACATCAAGAATATTCTCCCAAACAACTACTCATCCATATTTATTGTCCTAACATTTTTTCTTCCAGGGTGCATTTTGACTAGCAGACCCTTTACATCATTTATTTTTCACAAATAGGAAAATAAACCTATTCTATTTCTACCCTTATTACTCCATGAGAACAAATTAGACTGTTGGCCTCATAGTTTCTCTACCTAAACTAATGTTTGCTAGGATTAAACTATCTAGAAGATTTCTTTCTCTACATTCTAAGACATAAATTGAAAAACAGCCAAGGCAGGATTAAACTATCTGACTTGCTGTGGACCATGGCATAAAGACAAAATTGCTCATGGACTGGAAAATTTGTAGAAATTAAAAACAATTGACGAAATGCTCACAGACTGAGCTTTATTGGGCTTTTCCTCCCTACCCTACTCTAACTGGAAATCTCTGATGCTATAGGTGATACAATAATGCCAATGCAGCCAGTCCAGCAGTAACAAAAAAGGATAGAAACTCTGACTGCTCATCGGAGACAACCATAGGGTGCTCTGCATGTGGTTTTTCAAAACTGAGGTCACCATCAGTGGTGACCACTCTTGATGAATTCGGCCCCTGCGAAGGATCAACGCTAGAGAATTCAAGCCGACCTAAGCCTCCATATACTCTGCCACAAGATCAAAGAACATGTGATGTACACTTTCTTCTCTTGGGCCTCCCAAGACTGGTAGGCTGTCTTCATCTTGGGCAGCTTTGACTACTGCATCTTCCACTGCGTCCTCAATGTGTTTAGTGAAAACCTGATCATCTTCTTCTTGTACATCGAAAAGCAGTGGAATCTCTTCTTTCTTAGGGGGAGGGAGACTTTCCAAAAAAGCTCTGGGGTCTCTGAACTGATATGATTTTTCTTGTGAGTTCAGAAGTTCAATCTCAGCTTCATATCTTTCAATCACCAATTCCAAGAAAATTTTCCTAAGCACGGGTTTGAATTTTGAGCTGAGAAGAATAGCCCTTGGAAGGTCCTCAACTTCCAGTTCTTCCAAGTCACTCGACATTACATCATGACACTCTGCTATGAAACTTGGATGCATTTTTTCAAACTGCTCAGAGTCTTCCATTAGTGAAGTGACTTGGTATTTAGCATGGCTGATGTTGTACTACGACATGGTCTCCCACTGGAGTCTCGTGAAACCACGATAATCAAAGTCCTACTAATCACCAGTGGAGTCTTTTAATAATTTAGGAACTGTGGAGTCACCAGGTGGAGGATTTGAGTTTTCACTGTCCACCATAGTGCTTTACCAAATCAAGGCTGATTGGTCTCGTCCCCAGTGGAGTTGCCATTATGTTGGGGTTCCCATGTTTTGGTTAGATTGGCAAGACCAAAAGATGAGACAACAACAAAACCACTTTCGGACCTCAGGATCTAGCCCTCTTGGGTCCAGATAGGGATATCTCTATAATGGGCAAAGGCATATGTCTTTGAAGCTCAAAAGTTAAGATATTAGGGTAGTTATGGGCGCGAGGTTTGGTTGTTTAATGCTTTTTTGGTTGTTGGGAACTCGAAAGAAGGGCTCAAAATGAGACAAGGTTGAGCAAAGAGGATTTTAGGCAAAGGGGAGATAATTTCAGAGAACATTCAATACCATTGGGAAAATGGAGTCAGGAAAGGGTTTACTTGCTATTCAATATGCAGGCTTTCAATTGGGCTAGTCATCTAAAGCATTGGATCTTAAAGATGATAGTATGGCTTGAAAGGGTAAGAGGGAATGTGATCGCAAGGAAACCTCCAAGGTGACCTTTAGAGATTAGACCCAGAGACAGGACACACCATTGAACACCTGTGATCTAGAATCCAAAGGCTAACTCTTCGGACAAGGAAAACATTAAAGATTTAGAACACAAAGCTAAAAACCTGAGATCAGAGAGATACTTTGAACTCTCAATGCTTCGGCCTCCAGCTTAAGGGAACTTGTCAGGGTTTAACCAACTGAAAAGGATCCTAGTGAGATAGAGACCAAATTCTAGACCTCCTAGTGTTCCCAATTCGTTCAATTAAGTCCTAACAAGAACATCTAAGAAATTGACCTCATTAATTCATACATCAGCTAGCGATATATCTGAACACTACACTGGTTAAATCAATTGAAATCAATCCTCAGATACACATATAGCAAACAAACATTAAAGGCAGGGAGAGAAGCAACACGGGGTACCTAACAAGGGTAAATCCTATGCCAAATTTCTGATGCGTGGCAGAAGAAATGTAATGGAATGAAATAAAACACAGAGATAGAAAATATCACCGGCTGCTTTAAATCAAGATCCAAAGAAATGTGCTTGTCATATTAAGAGCAACACCAGTCATGTACAACATTGTCAACAACTTGAATATTCAGTCTGAATACATCTTCCTCAGCCTATCTTACAACTTTAAACAGAAACTGTGTCTCAAAGGAAACAGCTTGCAATTCTTAGATATCCGATCAACAACCTTTATAATGAGTTTCTTCATGAATTTTATAGCTGAAAGATGAGAAGAAGAGGTAGGTGAAAAAATAAATGTAGCATTAAAGCTCAGAAGAGGAAGAGGGCCGAGGCCCATTCTGTTTTAAATTCTGTGCATTTATCTCTGGGGGATTTTTTATGAAAGAGTGGTCTTCACAAATAGTAAATTTACTTCTGCATGTCTTTGATGTACCGTAGTACCTCCGCAATACTCGGTGAATAAACCAAGGTGGAGCAAAAGACTCAAGGCTTCACATACTGCCGTGAACTAATGCAATCGGCAAAGCATTAGGGACTATTTTCAGGAGGGGGGAGGGAAACTTCTCATGGACACAATGTAGACTGAAACAGTAACGAGTACTATGTCCTTTCTCAGGGGGAGACATTCTGCTGATGTGAAACCTTGATGATATCATTTTCTGCGTACTGGGCCTCCTGTGTGATTCATGAGGTCTTCGATCTGGTATTTTGCCTTTAAATTCTTGGATTAAGGCTCAAAATCTTCAATTACAAGCCTTAAACTCTCTGCTTTTTTACTGATCCTCTTTGTCGCTCCATGATTTCCTCTATCTATGAAATTGGAACTTTAAATGATGCTGGAAAGTTTTGCATGGTTGAACTCTGTACCTTTAATGGACATTTACGTTCTCAGCACCTCCTCAAGCCTTTCTCTGTGCTTTGTGCCAATATAATAGCGCCTATGAACCATGGTGGTTTTCCACCTGCCTGTAACCCTGCAAAACACACAAAATCATTAAGAAATCCATGCTGGAGGGGGATGGATGCAGTGGAAGGCTACGAGGATGATAGCAGAGCTGCGAAGAAATGGCGGAAAATGCAGTGGAACGGTGAAAATAGGAAAAATAATGCGAAAATGGTGGAGGGCTAGACAGGTGGAGGCGTAGTGGAGAAATGCATGTTGGTCGTTCGATCCTGCAGGGGGGGGGGGGGGGATGATCGACGGTGGAAAATGCACAATGGAGGGTTTTTGAAATCGAGAGAAATAAAAAAGAAATGGTGGAAATGCCACGAAGGCATGTGTCGTGGAGCTTTGCTGGTGGGACCCAATCAATGGCAGGGGCGATCTAATCTGGATCGTCCAATCTCAGGAGGAGATCAACGGCTAAAAATGCATCGGAGGGCGACTGATGGTGGGCTAGGGGTCCCTTTTGCCTTTACTATCACCCGCGCATTTTTGGGGTGCGAACGCCGTTGGATGGCCGGCCATAGATCTGACGGTGGACAACAATATCGCTCTGAGCTCGCAGTCGAACGTTAACGCGTGATGAGGGAATTTTTTCAATAGTGCTCGAAGCCACATGTCGGCCGGTGAATGGCATCACTGCCAAATGAAAAATACCACCCTCCTTTCAAAAGCGGTGCGATGAAAACCTCCGGTTTTGCAGAGAGGGCGATTGTGGGGACCACTGTGGCAGATGAAATGTGGGCCGTCGATCTCAGACCAATCGATGGTTGTGGAAGTGATCGGGGAGACTGGGCATTACTTTATGACTCCCATTTTAAGGATTTTAAGGGAAAGCTTTACACTCACTAGATGGGACCTTACAAGGTGGACGTTGTATTTGATAATGGAACAGTCAGGCTAGTCACAATTGATGATACACGTGCTTCATTCATTGTAAATGGACATCGCTTGAGATTATACCACCGCCCAGCCTCCAAGGATGATTTCATCAAAAATCTCTCAGAGAAATTTGTTTTGAAGGTTATTAGCGCAGAGAACTCTTCCTCTGCATCCTCGCTCTAAAAATAAAAAATAAAACAAAAATAAAACAAAAATTAAAATAAATAAAATAAAAAATATAATATAATAATAATAATAATAATAATAATAATAAATAAATGAATAGATATTGTTACTATTTATTTTGTTGTGTTTTTGCAGGAGTTACTACTAAGGAGTAATGTTTTAGAGCTCAAAAATTTTCTAAGTATCAATGTTGTTATCCCTTGGATGTTGCTACTCATGATGTTGTTACTCGGTTGTTGCTACTCATGATGTTATTACTCGGATGTTGCTACTCGTCATGATGTTACTCCAGATGATGATACTCATGGTACTGTTACTCCCTGGTTGCTACTACTTACGATGTTGTTACTCCGGATGGTGCTACTCGTCATGCTGTTACTCTAGATGCTGCTACTCATCATGCTATTACTCCAAATGTTGTTACTCTAGATGTTGCTACTCGATGTTGTTACTCCAGATGTTGTTACTCTGGATGTTGCTACTCGTCACACTGTTACTGCAGATGTTGTTACTCCGAATGCTGCTACTCGATGTTGTTACTCTAGATGTTGTTACTTCGGATGCTGTTACTCGTCACGTTTTTAATCTGAATGCTGCTACTCGATGCTATTACTTGCACTGATGTTACTCCATTTACATCATTACTTCATCGTTATTCTACCAACTTTCACTTCCTCCAGGTATTTTTCTAGGTACGTCTCCACTTTACTTTTATGGATTTAATTAAATATTCTATGTGAAGACATTAATTCCGCGAACATAAACTTTTAATTTGGGGGGGGGTGGGGGGTGCCGTCATAACTTAACGACGACATAATGATGATTTCGAAAGTCATTATTACAACTTTGTGTGTGGTACACCCTACGATCCTTGCCATACTCCGTATAATCATTAAATACATATTGGGATTTGCAACACACATTTGATATAGACTGATTAGTCATTTCCACCTCACGTGAAATGATTACTATTCCATTCATCGCACTTACCATATTTTTCCATGATTTTCCTCGTTTCCCAAGAATTACCATTTGTATTTACCGTTACTACCCCTCGTTTTTCACCATGTTTTTTTGCAAAATTTGGTACCCACCATTCCATCCAATGGTCTTGTATTCCAAAGTGTTGTTACAGTCTCCACAGGATGGGTGGAATGGTTGTGCAGCATGAACCTGAAAATACAATCTCAGTCCGTAGTAATCTAGAGTTATGGCAAGTTTTTGTCGATGCAGGTTGGGATATCTACTTCGATAGATTGCAGGGGTTTGATAAGGGAATCATAATGATGTTTGCACTTAATTTGGATGAGAATTTCTCACGGGTCAGAGGATTGGAAATTCCTGTCACATAAGAAGTAATTGCGAAAGTTAGTGGACTGAGACAGTAAGGGCAACAGTTGTTTGCTAGGAGAATTCCACTCCCAGAGTTTTCTGAATTGTTTTTACAGGCAGGAGAAAGCGTCGTTCCATATGGGAGAGGGTATGATCGCAAGTCTGTACCATATCCATGGAATGAATTAGAAGGTTTTGTAATTAAATACATAACCTGCGAAGGACGAGCCACAACTCTGTTCAAATATCATTTTAAAATTTTGACTCACCTTCGATTTCCACAGTCTTAGGTGCATTCATTAAACATGCCTTTCTTTCTATTAAAAAAATTGTAGCACATGGCATAGTCTGCTTAGCGTTAACGCCAGATGCCAGCATTTCTCTCCAATCATGGATTGGTTTGTTTACTAGTCATGCATGCAATAGTCAGATTTCGAGTTTCTTGGGCAGAACTTTGCGAATCATTGGAAGAAGAGATAACAACTGTCATTGTTGCTAGAGAAGAAGAACCAGTCTCTCTGGCTTGTTTAGCAGAGGAATAACATTCAGAGGACATGGAATTAGACCAGGAAGAACCAAAAGAAATGGAGATGGAGATCGATCAGGAAGAACCTGAAGAAATGGGAATAGAGGAGACAATTGGTGATATAGTCGAGGCTGCCACACAAGAACCATCCTCGCATGAAGAACCCACAGATGAATGAATTATGGATATAGTGCACAAGGTTGAGACTGTTTTACAGTCATCAAATTTCTTTAATGAAGAATAGGAAGGTGAAACATTAGACAGAGGGATGGAAAGTGATGTTGTTTTGCAAGAAACAACATCACCTGCCCAAGAAAATATGAATATTGAAATAAGTGTGGGTGTTACACAAGAACCACCCCCGATTCATCCAGAATAGGGATATAGAGAAGAAGTAATCCGTGAAGTCGACACAGTTCTACAAGAACTAGTGTCGACCGTAGGAGAGGAATAAATGCACGGAGAAGAGGAAGATAGAGGAGAAATGACCCGAGAAGTCGATATTGTCCCACAAGAACCAGTATTGACCGAAGAAGAGGAAGTAATGCATGAAGGGTAGGAGGATAGAAAGTAAACGGTCCTCAGAATTGATGTTGTTCCACAAGAACCAATGTCGACTCCAACTAAAGTAGCAGTGCATGGAAGTCCGGCCCAAGTTAAGGATGATGAAGCTATTCCCTATTCTCTGTTCCAGTATATGATGCTTAGAGGAGTGAGGGGATTCCTCTCATCCCAACGATTAATGGAGGAAATAGTTATTCCACCAATGCTTAAGTTTGTCAACCCAGGGAAGGACATGGCCAATATCGGCCTAGTAATTGCTGAATCTCAACAGGAGTAGCCAGAGGCTCACAAGGGAGACGAAATTCCTGTGGAAACACCGGAACACAGGATGGTCGATGGAAGTGTTGACCAAAAAACATGATTCCCTAAGGTAAATGTAGAGAAGGATGCCTTTGAAGATAGGGAGCTCAGCCAGAAAGACCTAGCAGAAAAACTAGTTGATAATACCGACAACATTCCACCACCTCCTGAGCCTGTTACAGGCCTAGGAGTTGAATTTATTGTCAAACAAGAGTGGATTTAATAGTGTGAGAAAAGAATATTACCTCTCAAGAAAAGGTATTAGCTACATTTCAATGAAACAATGTGATTCAAGAAGAAAGTTTGGAAGCTGAAGAGGAAAGTTTCCCTGTTGAAGAAGAAGGTAAAAGTCTACAAGTGGAAGGCAGTAAAACCAAAAATTGAGGTTTCCTCTGTAGCTACACAGACTGGTCTGATCGAGCAGTTTTTTGAAGGCCAGCAATTCTTCCTGGCTACTGAAATCCAGAGATGGCAGTCTATTGCGAATGGACATAAGAAGGAGACAATGCGGGTTCGAGAACAGACTGTTAGGATCGTTACAGGATACATAGAACAGTTGGATAAAGCATGGTAGAGGCAAGAAAAAAAAATGGCCAAGATAGAGGAGTTAGAAGAACAAGTGTTGTTGTTGCAATAAAATAAGGAGAAGATGTTTTCCTTGGTGCAACAAGTAATGGCCTGTAGACCTCCTGCACATATCTATGCCTTATTCCTTCATGAAAAATTTCTTTTATTCTTCCTTGAGAGTATATATAAGGAAATTTGTCACGAGATTGAGGACCCAATCCAGTATCTTCGTATCTTAAAAATTCATGATATCATAGGACAACACTTAATGTGTGAGCTCTACATGCATGGTTACTTCTTAAGGCATGATTAGGCCTTCAACCCCGTTTCATTTGTGGGGGATATTCATTTAAGAGCTTTCACCTCCTACACCATCATTCAGATTAAATGGAGAAAGGCCTATGATACATTTGAGGAAATCCAAGTCACCATGCCCCTAATGATGAGAAGGGAACATTTCTAGGCAGCCAATATTTATAACAAGAATTTTACTTTTCTACAGATCGAGGGGCATAGAGGACATATGTTGACTACCCAGAAATGGTGTGCTAACCTCTGTGTTAGAAAAATAATAACTTTTCGAGATGAAGCACTGGACAGTTGTCAAAGGAGGTGGATGTTGTCATCTTTAGTCGTCAGAAGTCGAGAGCCTTTTGGAGCACCTAACTTTGCACAGGCACTAGAGAGGGTGCCACGTTTTGTGGCATGCATTCAGACTTGTGGGGTCAGGTGGATGGGGCTGAGGTTCCAGTTTCCCATTATTTTGCTGCTAATAGAGCAATATACTCCTGCATACAACGTTGACCGAGACTGGTGGAAGGATTTTTTTCTGACGGAAGGTTATAAACCCCCTGGGACAGAGATGGATGAAGAATATGATCTCACACAGCTTCATGCCATCCACAATCAGTCCAACCCAGATCTGAGGAGACGACAAGCTGCATGAGGACATGCAGATAGACCAGTTGGGGGGAGATGTTGGGTACCAAATCTGTATAATTTTCTCTCCCATTTTCTCCCACCTTTCTATCTCTTTGTATCATTAATTGTTCTAAAACACACAAGGTAAACCCCTTTCCTTTATCTTACATGGAATAATTGATTAATGAAGTAATAGTCATGGAGGTTTTACCTTTGAAAGTATTAACTCCAGTATTTTCATAGGTTTTGAAAAATTAAAGGGATTACAACTACGAGCCATAGAGAAACTCCTAATTTCCAGCATTATCTCAACCTACTGCAACAGTGCAACAGACTCCGTCTTACCCCATCACTATTTCAGGATTTTCATGGTTTATTTTTGGTAACTAGGTTGTTGTTGCAACAAATTGTATAATTGTAGATATTTTTTAAAGGAAATCCATGATTTCCTGAACATTTGTATAAAGAATGCCTTCAGGCTATGAATCGGGGTTAAGCAAGAAAGACACAAATTTTGTAACAAAAACGTTTTTCTAATTAATTGAATGCACAATATTTTTCTGTCCCACCTGTAAGTTGTGAGTTTGTCATAGCCCTTATCAGAGAGTTGGGCCCACTCTTCTGATCAAGTGCTGTGTTATCTTTATTTTTTTTTATTTCGTATTTCAGTTTGGTTTTGTAATTGTTGTTCCAGTATAAATTTGCGATTGTTGTGAATGCCTTTTTAATTCTGCAATCCATTCTAATTGTTGTTATAATAGTTTTTCTGTTCATTAATTGAAGCCTGTGATTCAATAGCAGGTTATGTGATTTCTCTTTCATATACTGTGCGCGTTAGCCTTGAAATAAATAACACCCCCAGGTTGATAATTTATGTGGAAAAGGGGTTTGAATATTTGTTCACATCTAGACACCAACACCTAATACAACTTGAGTGGGCCTAATGGTTAAGAACATATGTTTCCTCCTAAGAGGTCACTAGTTCAAAACCAGAGGGTGGTAGAGGATGTATGCCTTCGTAGGCATAGAAGTCAAATCGTTGCATGGGGGTGGGTCCCTTGTCCCACAAACAAGGGGGTCTCATACGCCAATTTGGTGTCTGGCTTGGCCTTGACCTTAAAATTAGATAATAATAATAATAATATAATAAATGAAGATGAATTGTGTGCCAAGATAAAATCGAAGACCTCTTATATATTATTATACATAGAATTGAATATTAGTGAGGTCTTCGATTTTACCTCTTATATATTATTTAAACTTCAATAGGTGAGGTTTCATTCTTAGCGGTTTTAATCAAGTCTCTTTTTTCCCATTTAAAATATGTTTTTCTGTAGCATGATACCTATGGTTCTTAGAGAGGAATTTCCTATTCTCATCAAACACCTCCTTTCCTAAACTTGTTGAATGACAAGATTTCATCTTAGGACAACAATCTGGACTTGCAAATTTACCCTTTGTTTAAAGGTTTGCAAGAGATAGATTAATTCCAATTAATATAAATGAAGGTTTTATTTAAAAAACATGCATGATATGATCTAATTGAAAAAATTATATAATATTAAAGTGAAATGGAACACTACATACCACAAAAATGTGATAGTCCCGGTGCATCATTAATTTTCCATACAAGTATTCCATGGAATTAAATCACCTCTGCTCTATTGGTTTATATATGTCATACATAGTGATGTTGACCCGTAACTTAATTAAATTACTGATAAGAGGCTTTCTATATACATTAATATATTTAGTTTGGTACTTCCCTAATTGTTTGAAATTACACATAATTACTACTATGATATGTACATATAAGTAAATAAATAAATATAGGATATTATGCAACAAACAAGAAAAATGAAAATGTTACAATATTCAAAAATTTAATGTAAAAAAAATACCTAGAACAATCATTTTAGCCATAATGTGCTCCCTCTTTATTAACTTCCAAGGAGGAAGGTTACTGTTGATAAAAAAAATGGCCACATTGAGTAAATAGACCTAAGCTCTCCAAATGGATTAACACCATCAACTTCCAATGAAATCCTAACATAACGAGGTTCATCTTTAAAATGTGGCCATTTTTCCTCAATTCTTTAAAAGCATAACCATATGCGGGAATTTGAAAAAAAACAGCTCCAGTTCTCTTCCATGCATGGTAATCCATAAATTGTGCTAAGCTTTGTCACTTGAACAACTGTTGCAAACGTTGAATTATGAGAATATGAAGAAGAAGATTTTGAGTTACTTTTTTTGTTATTCAATCGGTTCCATATCTACTACTGTCACATTTCGGGAAATTTGTTTTTGATGCATGTTGTCCTTAACATATGATATGATCATTAGGACATGCATATGTAGCTTAATACGCCATTCCAATTTATTTCATAATGACATATAAATATCAGTATGTGCGAGGTAACTTATTTGACAATTGTAACAAAAAATCACCAAATAATCTAGTACAACATAAAAAATCACTAATTAATGTAAATAATATTCATCATAAATATTTCATTCTTATTTTACACATTAATTAACACAACAAAAAGGAAAAAAAATCAACCTTTCATGTGATGAAACATATTAGATTACACCTTAGGATTTGTGCCATACAAATGTTTAGAAAAGCATTCAAAACCTTTAAGTTCACCAACAATAATGTAGAAAAAAGAATATTTTCTCTTGAGCCTTCATGAAGTGGTGTTACTACCTTCTTTAGCACATGTTCATCAACACACATAACGTCATCGTTCTCATGATTTTCAAACAAGTCTTGGATCAATTCTTTTGTCCCATCATCTTGAATTATATTATTATTTTCATATTCATCAATAGGATCATTATCTTGATCTTCAATGCTTTCTCCATGTTCCTCAACTTGTAGAACATTATATTTAGTACTACTGCTTGGTGCGTTTAGATCACAATACCTAAGGGGCCACCTTAACTTTATAATAATTACAAATAATCACGTGAAATTAGTCCGCACAACAAATAATATAACAATAAAAAAATTATACATATGGTTAATATAAAGAAATTATATATAATGATTCATAGGTAGCATACCATCAGACAATATTCATTCCCCCATTCAATTTTTCCATTATTCCTCAATTTATAATAGTTGTTTCATATGAAATTCTTCACGAACCTTTACACCCTCAAATCTCGCAAGGGTAATAAAATTTCCCATCATTGACCCACGGTTGATTAGTTCCCATCTAATGTTTTTTGACATTCTTCCAAGTAACAAAAAATTATATAACCCAAAATATGTTTTTCGCTCATGAAAAATACCGTATAACCTTTCAAAATTATTTTAGTTATAACAAATATGTGGAAACATCTATTACATGCATAATGTTTATATATTTATTTTTCATCATAATTCTGACGCTAGTTGACTAGTCAAATTAAAAAATGACCAATCAAACAAACAGTCAAATTTCCTTCGTAATATTGACTTAATATAGATTTTTCGTCGGACTTGTGATATGATATAAAATTTTCAAATAGTCGCCGGAAGAAAAAATTAATCTCTAGAAAATGTCGTTAGAAATCCGACATTCGATTTCTAGGACATCTATTTTTGACGACTTAGAAATCGACCGCAGAAATTCTAAGAACCTAGAAATATGGCGACATAATTTACACGAATACGATGAATTTACACAATTTTAAAAAATGAAATTTTTATTGACCTTTGCAACTCTATGGGCCATACCATCGAACTATGTCATTGGTATTTATTATTATATGTATCAATGAGGGGCCTCAAACTTCAGAGTTTGGAAAACTAGAATTGTTCTTATTTTTTCAAAGAACAAAGTTTTGGAAATTGTTAAGGCTAGAGTTGTAGAACCAAAAAATAATGCAATTAAAGAGAAGTTCATGGAAGATTCCACTGTTACCATGAATCTTATTATGGATTCAATTAGAGATCATCTAATTCCCTATATTGTGAAACTTGAATCTTCAAAGACGATGTATGATACCCTGACTAAGCTATTTACAGTCATCAACATTGGTCAAGTCATGAGTTTAAATAATGAGTTTCATAATGTAAGGATGAAAAATGATGACATTGTGGCCTTGTATTTTGTAATAATCTCTCAAATAAGTGACCAAATTAAAGCAATTGAAGAATTCATCTATGAGAAGGAACTCGTAACCACAACACTTGGACTACCTAGTTCATGGGGTGCATTTGTAGCCAATATAAGTAGAAGGAAGGAAGTTCCCTCTTTTGAAGAAATTTGGACCTCTTGTGCTCAGGAAGAATCAAGGCTTAAGTCAAGAGATGGAAAGGAAGAAGATTCTCAAGAATTTGCAACCCATTTCAAAATGAATAATGGAGGAAAGAAGTATTGGAAAATCTGGAGACTTGTAGATTATAACTATTTTCCTTATCTTGATAATTACTTGTGTTATTAATTGGTATTTAATTAATTATTTAGTTTTTTTCTGCTAGGTCCCTATAATACTAGTGTATACCTTTATTGTTATTTTTAGTGTAGCCCCCTTATTTTTATTGTTGTGCCCATGTAGTCCCCATTTTGTTATTATTGTGCCCCATAGAAGCCCACTATTGTTATTTTTGTGGCCTGACATTGTTATTATTATGTAGGCTAGGATTATTTGTGACCCCTTTGACTCCTATATATAGAAAGGAGGTTTTTTCATTTGTATCATCCAATAATTGTTCATTTATGTAATGTAAAGGAGGCTCCCCCCCTCGAAGAGGATGATTTCTAAGTTGTTGATCTATCTTTTCTTCTATTTTGTGAGATGGTTTCATAACACTTGGTATCAGAGCTTTAGATTCTAGAGTTTTGCTACTGCAAACAGTCATCATGGAATTTTTGCTATAAAATTTTTTATACGAAGGTTCAGAAGCTAAAAAAAAACCCATTTGAGCCGAAATTCTGAGGAACGTTGTGTAAACATTTCAGATCTTGGTTTGCAAATTTTTCAAAGATATGATCTGTGGAAGTTAGGGTTTTTACAGGCTTCAAAATTTCATCTTAAACATGTGACTGAGGGAAAATCATCATAAATTTTGTTTCAAGAATCTGATTGGAATTCTGTAAAAAGTGGTCGAAATTGCATGGACAATAGTTTCATGTGTATTTATTTCAGAGCTGAAGGTTGAAACAGTGACACGTGGCACGTCATACAAGTTAACTCTACTAAACCAACCCATAGTTAGGTCATTGTGGGAGATCGAGCATACCTAGGTCTTGAAGAATCCAAATTAGGTCTGAGCTATGGCATTGGAAATAAGACTCGGAGGGCTACTACATGACCAAATTTCAGATATTGAATATCTGAATTGTAGAGATAATTCAGGTTCAATATCGACCTCCTAAAAATAAAGAAAAAGGTGCGTATTAGTTTTTTAAATTTTCATAACTTTTGTTTGAAAAATAATTTTGAAGTGATTCCAAGGGCATATTGAAGAATACATATAAGTATTGGATTCTAAAATGCCTCCCAAAAAGAATTCGACACCCATTAGGTCCTCAGAAAACTCTATTGTGAAGCATGAAGAGGAAGAAGTGCAACATGATATATCAAAATTATGAGACCAAGTGCAACAAATGTCACTCTCACAAAAAGTAACCAACAATGAAATGGAAGGTAAGATTGATAGTATAGAAGAAAAACTAAAATCAGACATGGAAGTTTTGACTAAGTTGCTACAAGAAATTATTCCTAATGGAGAAAAGGTAGTAGAGGAAACTCATGATAAGAACAAAATAAATGTTAATCATGATTTCATAAACTCTAACGTTGGATTGAATACCCACCATATTCCAAAGATCGATATGAGGAAGTTTGATGGCAAGGATATCGTAACATGGATACTACAAATGGAGAAATATTTTGATCTCCATAATGTGAAAAACACACAAAAGGTACGTATTTCAACTTTATATTTAGAACAAAATAAATTTGTATGGTATCGATGGATTTGCTCTCGTAAAAAAAATTGTCACTTGGTCATTTTTACGGAGGAAATGATTCCACATTATGAGGATACAAATAGCAACACCTTCTTTATACAATCGATAATTCTCAAACAAAAGGGTTCAATGGGGGAGCACATTGAGGACTTCCAAAAATTGAATATAAGGTAATTGATATTCCAGAGGAATGCATGATTGATGTCTTCATAGGAACTTTAAAGGATAACATCCAACATGAGGCTCACATTTGGGAACTCGATTCATTAGGGAAGGCATTCAGGTTGGCAAGAAAAATTGAAAGAAAAATTATGGCGATAAGGAAGCCTAACACTCACAACTATAAAGATGGAACTTGTTGAGATTTTCCATATTATTTTTGGCACAAATCTCATGGATAATGCCAACAATAGGATTTGTTCCTAAACTGATTGCATCAAATCCTGATGAGGAGATATTCTATCCTATTTTGTTGTGATAGAATTTATTATTCATTTTCTTCTCGACATCTATAAATTGTAAGCCTGTAGAGGCAAATCAGATATGAGGTGAGAGGAAGAAGAAGTGCAGATGTGAAATCTGCTGTTGTAATATCCTCTTGAGTAATAAGATTGATGATACCTCTGTTTGGTGGATGTAGCTCAGATTGGTTGGGTGAACCACGTTAAATTTTTGTCTTCATTTAATTGCTGTGTGTGTGATTATTCATAGTTTTCCGATGTGTATTTTGTACAACTGGTATCAGAGAAAGTGTTGTTCAATGCAAAGGCCAAATTGGAGACCATGAGAACGATGCCTGTAAAATCAATTAAAGTGCCTGTTTAATTAATTCATGAAGTGCCTGTTTAATTGCCACGTTATTTTTTGAAGGGGGTTGAAGATCTGTTGCGTGAGGATGTGAAAGCCGCTTTATCCAGTGATCTGCCGCGTAAGTTGTGCGCAAGAAATAAGCCACTATTAGAGCTGGTGGTGTGCAGGCTTACAGTACTTGAAGCTGTGTTAACGTGTGAGGGTCGAGTTATCAATTCTGTGAGGGCTGCGTCATCAATTCTGTGAGGGCCAGTTGAAGGCTGTTGTTGACAGCAAAATCAATGAACCCGTAAGGTGGTCGATTGCCGTTGAACTATTGAATGGTAAGGTGGTCGATTGGTAAAGTAATGAATGTCGTGGACTGTTGATTAATGAATGTCGTGGACTGTTGATTGGTGAATGTCATGGACCGTCAACCTAATGATCAGCCTCTGCATTCTGATCCATAGTCAAGCATTGGAGCAAATATGCACCGTGAGCACAGAGAGCCGGAGTGAAGGCAGAATATTCATTTAATGTGCGGTTGAATGTTTTGTGGAGGCTGCGAAAGTGACTTCTACCGCATTGTTAAAACAGTTTTCGATTTGATAAAATAGTTTTTCGATGTGTAGGCGAAAATGGTGCTCAGGTGAATTCGAAATTATCGAGTTTATTGTGAAGGTTTTATGTGCACAATATGATGTATCAACTATTCTTTTTTGTGGTTATCAAGTTCGATCTGATGTTTTGAGGAATTGAGTGAATTCATTTTTTTTTTTTAAAGGTTGAGTTAAGTAGCAGCCAGAATTTTGTTTAAAAATAAAAATAAAAAAATTCCCATATTCAGATTTGAATTTGATCCACTGCAAATCTATGTGTGTAATATTAATCATAGTTTTGTGCGAGAAGGAGTTAAATTGACTATGTAAAAAACTCAAAGTGCTCGGTTTGAAATCGAGAAGTCTAATGGGAAAAATAACTTTGAAATCTGGAAAGTCAAGATGCATCATTTACTTGTACGACAAGGTGTGGCAAAGGAACTTTTGGGAAAATCCAAACAACCTCTTGCCATGAAAGATGATGAATGGAGTGACATCGATGACAGAGCACTGAGTGGCACACAATTGTGTTTGGCGGATGATGTTTTATTTAACATCGTGTCAGAGAAAACAGTCGGTGGTCTATGGACAAAGCTAGAAAAACTGTACATGACAAAATCCTTAACCAACATGATTCTTCTGAAAAGAAAGTTGTACAGCTTGCACATGAAGGAAGGTACATCAATAACTAATCATTTGAATACCTTTAATACTCTCTTGGTGTAGTTAGATAGCATAGAAGTAAAATTTGATTCAGAAGATAAAGCTGTAACTTTATTATGCTCGTTGCCTGAGTCATGGGATCATTTTGTTACTTCTATAAGTCTTAGTTCATCAAAAACCCTTGAATTTCATGATGTTTTTGGAGCTATGCTCTTTGAAGAAACCAGAAAAAGGTCAAATTTAGAAACCTCTACATTAGAAGCAATGATGGTTAGAGGTCGATCTAAAGAAAAACGCTTCAGTCAGAAAAACAACTCTCGGTCAAAATCAAAAGGGAAGAAAAGTAAGCTAAAAGGCTGGTTTTGTGGAAAATCGTGGCATTTGAAGAAGGACTGTTGGAAGAGACAACAAACATCCAAATGAGACTCTTCAACAAAAAATAAAGAAGCAAACACGACATATACAGGTTCAGGTTCGGCATCTGGTTCAGGTATAAGTGATGAAGTTCTATCAGTTAATTTTTTAAATCATGATCAACATTGGCTATTAGATTCTAGTGCGTCCAATCACATGTGCATTCATAAAGAGTGGTTTAAATCTTATAAGTCTATTAATGATGGAGTAGTTTACATGGGCAATGATGTCTCATGTAATATTGTGGGAATTGGAAGCATCCAGATTGAAATGTTTGATGGGACAAATAAAATCTTAACTGATGTAAGACATGAGCCTGAACTCAGAAAAAATCTTATTTCTCTAGGAGTGTTAGACACAAATGGATATAAAATTTTTATTCAAGGTGGAGTAATGAAAATTTACAAATGAATCATATTAGTAATGAAAGAAAAGAAGGTTGGAAATCTTTTTCAGTTAGAAGGAAGAACAAAGTCAGATCATGCTTCTACTGTATCTGAAAACGACAGTGATTCTATTCGACTATGGCATCAACGGTTGGGCCATATGAGCGAAAGAGGTTTAAAAATCTTACCTGATTGTATGTTACTTCCTAGTTTAAAATCTTCTAAGTTAGATTTCTACAAACATTGTATATATGGGAAACAAAGCAAGCAGAAATTTAAAACTGGAAAACATACTAGAAAGGGAATCCTTGATTATATCCATTCTGATGTTTGGGGTCCATCTCCTACAACCTCATATGAAGGATCATCATATTTTTTATCTTTTATAGATGATTTCTCTAGAAATTTATGGGTCTAAATGTTAAAAACAAAGTCTGATGTATTCACAGTTTTCAAGCAGTTTAGAGCATTAGTAGAAAACATCACTGGAAGAACCATTAAATGTTTAAGAACTGACAATGATGGTGAGTTTAATTCAAAGGAATTTGATAACTATTTCAAGGAAGTTGGGATCTAAAGACATAGAACTACTGCTTATACTCCTCAGCAAAATGGAGTTGCTAAACGCATGAGCAGGACTCTTTTAGAAAGAGCAAGAAGTATGCTAAGTAATGCCAATTTGCAAAAGGAATTATGGACAAAAGCAGTATCTATGGCTTGCTATTTGATAAATCGATCACCATCAACTAAAATAGGATGAAAAATTCCTCAAGAGGTATGGAAAGGTCATCCTTGTGATTATTCTAAACTGAAAGTTTTTGGTTGTGATGCATATGCTCTAATTTCGAAACATCGGCGTTCTAATCTAGATCCTAAATAAAAAAGATATATCTTTGTTGGATATGGTGATGGGATTAAGGGATACAAGTTGTGGGATCCTACTACTCACAAGATCATCATTAACAAAGATGTTAAATTCAATGAATCTTCACTTGATAATCTAGATGTAGATAATAAATTGAAACAGGAAAATGTACCTAAGTTTCAACATATTCAGTTTGAAACCAGTTCAAATACTGATGATAGTAAAGATGAACAAGTTTCAGATGAAGATAATGAAGAAGTTCCTACAGAGAATAATCAGCAAATTGCGAAAGAACCAGAAACATATTTAATGAGGTCCACGAGAATCAGACATCCTCCTAAAAGGTATGATGATTATGTTACCAGTTGCTTTAATCGCTAATGATGATGAACCTTTATGCTATCAGGAAGCTGTAGAAGGTTCTAACAGTGATAAGTGGAAAGAAGCTATGAAGGATGAGATGAAAGCATTAGAAAAGAATGCCACATGGGACCTCGTAGAACTTCCCAATGACAGAAAAACTGTGGGATGTAAATGGGTCTACAAAGTGAAAAGGGGTGTTGATGACAAAGGAGATAGGTACAAAGCAAGGTTGGTCGTGAAAGGTTTTTCTCAGAAAGCAGGAATTGACTTTCATGAGATATTTTCACCAGTTGTTGAAATTGTTTCAATTCGGATTGTCTTAGCATTAGTTGCTTTACTTGATTTAGAATTACAACAACTAGATGTTAAGACTGCTTTCTTACATGGAGATTTAGATGAAGAGATTTATATGGAACAACCTGAAGGGTTTGTTCAAAATCGCAACAATAAATGTGTCTGCAGGCTCAATAAATCATTGTATGGTTTGAAGCAGTCGCCTCGACAATGGTACAAGAAATTTGATTCTTTCATGATGAGCCAAAATTATATAAGAAGTGAATATGATCATTGTGTTTACTTTAAGGAATTAAGTAATGGCATATTCATTATCTTAGTATTATATGTTGACAATATGCTTTTAGCAAGCAAAAGCATAACTGAGATCAACAAGTTAAAGGCTCAGATGGCTAGGACGTTGTTGAAGCCTTGAAAATCGCTGCTTCAAACATTGGGGGATAACCACCCAGTCGGGTCCTTAGGACAACTCCTTTTCCATTTGGTGTGGTGGCTCTGACTGGATTGATAGGACCAGTTTCCTAATAATTTAAATGGGTTGGTGATGGAATGATTGGATGGGTGGAAAATGGGACTAAAATGACTGAAATAAAACTATCTAATCTAATCTATAACTGATAAATAATTCTAAAACTAACCTGGGAATCAAATATGAATATAACTTAAAGACTGTTTCAATCAAATATATAACCATAAAAATGTATTATAATTCAACTGAAATATGTAGTATCAAATAATGATAACTCTATTTAAGAAATTAAACAGAATTATAATAACACATTGCATTCATCATTTTATATATCATTCACATATACTGAAAAAGATAAATATTTCTACACACTAAAAAATGATATGTATAAAGAAATATTGTAAAACGAGTACATATAAACGATAGCAATTTAAAAGAGAATATCTCACAACATAAGAAATTAACAGTGAATAGATAGAATTACCATATCCATCTTGATACTTTCCGATGCAATTCAATATCCAAATCCAGCAACTTCAATGTAAAACAGACTCCAAGATATAAAAATGCAATTATTAAAGGAAATTTTGCATAGAACCACTAGATGTGATCCTTTATAAAAGTATAAGAGTCAATGGAGTACAAAAATGTAATCTCCAAGTCAAAATATTACAAATTCAGGACCCCTTTCTAAATGCATGAAAGGGGTTTAAATAGGTATTTAATAAAACTAAATAACTAAAACTATTCCTATAATCTATCTAATAAAAAATCTAGAAACATAAATGCGATCTTAAAGTGAACCAAATTCATTGATTAAAACCTGTGTTTAATGTGCCCAGATGGTAGATCTCGAGCATATCTTGGACTTCTGTTGGCTGACTCATTTTTGAATGTAACTACCCAGTGTACATAGCATCAGAGAATTCAGAAATAATACAATGAATAGCATTCGAAAGGAATTTGATGGAAATCTGTTGGCTATGTGGCTTGATCAGATAAGTCAACATAATATCCCATGAAATTCCTTGAAGTTTTCTAATCTGTTGATTTTTATTGATTATCTCTTCCTTCCACCTGGAATCAGCTTATTTCACTTTTAGTAATTTTCCTGGGGTACAATCTGAGATCAAATTGGTGGCGTACAAGAATCATTAACCAATTGTGTTGTATTATTCATTAAAATTTTAGCTCTTGATATGACTCTTTCTGATGTCATCAACTGCTGTTCCCATTCCATAAATAAAATTTCCTTGTGTCTTTCTTCAATTCTGGGAAGACTAGCTTTTCTTCCCTGTTCTGTATCCTGCCATGAAAGGAAATCAGAAAGTTTATCATCAGCATCATCAATTTCTTGCCTGAGAGTGACTGATTCATCTATCAAAGATGATGTTATTTCGCACAAAGGCTCAACTTGTCCCAACTTCAGACAAAAATCATTCAACTGCTGAGATAGTAGTTTGTTTATTTCAATAGCTTCAGTTGTGAATTGAGCTAACTTAGGATAATCCTTGAACTTGTCCAATGTTGATTGGAACATTTTCTCTTGTTCAACCTTTGAATTTTTCTCACTTTGCAGAAGATTTTGTAGCTTTTCCACCTCTTGACTCAGCTGTTGTTGTTTGTTCAAGGCTTGTTCATCAATATTCTTCTTTTCAATGTTAAGCTGCTCTTCTACCTATTTGGATCTGAGTTCTTGATCTTGCAATTGTTTTTCCAGCTTAACAAGCTTTTGCTGATGCTCCATGGCCTTTTCTTCCAACATAGCTATCTGTAAGTCTTTTTGTTTCATCAACTGAGAGACTTCAGAAGCTTTGTCTATAGTTGCAGCACTATAGGCACCTGCGTATTGAGATAATTTAGTGAGATCCTCAGATGGATTCACCTCAGCATCTTTATAAACAATATTCATAAAATCCACCTGTGAAGTTGAAAGTGCATCCTGATCAGTTCTCCTCCTCTTTCTCTATTTTCTTACAACAACCTTATGCTTGGGACTGTAAAATACATCCAGAGGAGGGATTTCTTCTATCTTCAACATAATTTCACCTATGGGATGTTCAGGAATAACTTCCATATCTTGGTCTTCCAGAACATTAACTTGGGGATTATTTTGAAATCCTATTTGTTGGGCAAATTGATTATATTGGTCCAACAAATGGGAAGAAACAATAAGTTCAACAGATTCTACTACTTTATCAGTAGTTTTCTCTCTTCCAAGTTGCAAATCTGGATTATTGTTCATATTTCCTGTTATTGTTTGTACAATAGCTTCATTGCCTATGTCTTCCTTTTCAGTATTCACATTGGCCTCGGTACCTATGTTTTTCTTCTTTGTATGAGTTGTAGACTGCTGATTAGTATGTACATCAAGTTTAGCAGCTGTTTCTTTCTTCTCAGTATCAACTTTCCTGCTAATGTCTTTTTTCTGCACAACAAGATTAGTTCTTGTTACTTCTTTTTGTGTCTATATGATGACCTGACTGGTAGATGTTTCTGTTACTTCTTTGCTAGATGTATCCTCTTTTTCCTTCTGTTGTGACTTAGCCTCTTGCATAGGAAATCTTAATTGATCCAGAGGAGCTTTGAGTAATCTCTGGCTTCTAAATAACATAAATTATTCATCTCTTCAGTCTAGAATTTGGACTTGGCCAAATCATAAACTTGGGACAAATTATCTACAGAAACAAATAAATCATCGAACTCATCTGGTTCGTGTTCAAATCGAACAATTGAAACCGAAGTGGTAAAATCAAATGCCACTTTCCTTGGGTCATATTGCCTACCTTGGACAGTTGAAAGCTTTAGATTGGTTATCTTGCCAACTTCTTTCTCAGCATAAACACAATTATTGAGAGTGTAATCTCCACATTTAAAAGGAAAAGTAGGCCACATTAACTTTTTACTATTCTTGAAGGTCCTGGACATGCCTTCTACTGTTAGTTGATATGAAATTTCTTGTGCTAACAATTTATCTGGAACGTACAAAGGAAGAATGTGTGGTTCTAAAATACTCCCAAAAACTCTGATACATGTGAATCTTTCTTCTCCGAACCAATCCCCAATCGAGGATAAATCAACTTTAGCCTTCTTAGAAAGTATAGGAGGGAATCGGCCAAAAATAGTTTGATAAACTGGGATGAGGAAACTGTGACAAACTCTATAAACATGGTTTTCTAAAATTCCCCTTCCACAAGAACCTGTGATATATATGAATAGGAGCAGGGTATTTAGGGGTCCATTTCCATCCTAACATGGGAAACTCAGAATTGAAACAAAGGGCGTCTAGAATATAAGCACAAAAGTAAAAAGGAGTAGTATTTCTTGTGTTTTTGTCTTTCCTATACTCAAGAATCCTATTGGCTATCTTATCAAAAAGAATGACAACCCAGTCCATTATTTCAGAGTTTATAGCATAATGAATTAAAGGCACCATTTGAATAGAGAACCTAGCTGAATTGTCATTTCCGAATAATCTGCACATCATCGCTGTGGCGTAACAGTATGGAGGCGAAAGGGATTCCACTGAGTACATACCTGATGCCTCGTTTTTATGCTTTTTGGGAGCCCTTCTCCATTCTCTAATCGGCTCTGCCTGATTTTCATTATTTGCAGCAAATTCCTAGATGAAAGATTTGTTGTAGATTTTCCGCGGGTCTGGAAGGTGGTACATTGCTTTAATGTCCTCTGATTTAAATGACCCAAATGTTGCTCTAGAGGCTGAAACAAACGTCCTGTTCTGAATGGTCACATTGTCGATTACCCACCAAATCACATCGTAATATGGGAAAATGTTTGCTCGAGCTGCAATTCGGTGCAGGAATGAATTTGCGAGTGCTTGAAGAGAGGTTTCTGAATTAGAATCTGAATCATCTTCGTCAGGAACTGTTGCTTTTGGCACAATAACCTTAGGCTTTTCCCTTTCGATGAGGTTATATACCTCTTCCCAGGATAATTTACCAAGACCTTGGCAAGACGTATCTATAACCAGCTTAATTTTAGCTGGTTTCTCTTTAGGTGCCATGGTGAAAATAGGGGCTTTTGCAACAGCAACAGCTTTTGCTTTCCTGGATCTCTTTGACATTTCAGTATCTGGTAACGTTTCCCTTGCTTTGCGAATGAAAGGGTTGGGTGTTCTTTGGTTCTGAAAAGGAGAAACAGCTCAATCGTAGTGAAAACGCAAATTAGGAGAACAACTGTATAGACAATATATTCATTGATTTCCATTTATTATCTCTGTGTTTAAAACTTAAATGCCCTCTAAAAAGTCACACTCACGCATTCATAATAGAATAAATCGTCTTTATTCATTTGATTTTCTATTTAATAGTAAAAGTACAATCGGAGATCGACAATTTTAAAATAAGACATAAAGCTTTCCCTTTCAATTATGCGATTGCGATTAATAAATAATATACGTGCAATGTAAAATATAAATATTAAACATTAATCGCATCGGGCATTTTCAAAAGGGACAACAAACAAGATTTTGCGACCTTCGCTGATTTCCAATTGCGACGATGTTGTATTGCATCGAGATTTTAGTATCATGAGTGAGTGTAATATTTGTTCCTCTGAAATGTGATTGCGATTGATCGCATCGCATTGGAGTTGCGCCATTGATCAAATAAAGAGATTGCATTTGCAATTTGCGATTTGCGATGGCGGCGGGGCCCATCGCATCGGAGATTTTATAAAACAAGTGTATTCTCCAATGCTTTTCTGAAATGAGATTGCAATCAATCGCATCACATCGAAACATATATAAAAGTTTAAGACCTGAGCAATTTGCGATTGCGATTGATTCAATCGCATCGGAATTTTTGAAAAACAAATATACAACTTATGATAATTCCGATTTGCGATTGCAATTACTGTATATCAGACTTCTTTGATTTAAATACTTTGATATGATAAAGTATTTATATTACATCGGATCGGAAATTCTTTCAATGTTGCATTTGTTTACACACACTTGTTAATAAAGATATTCAATATGTCTTTCTAACAGTGAACTCTTATTTCTAATTCAAAAATGATCGGATTGCTTCTAAATATTTTATTTCTATCTAAAAAGAAAGATAAAAAGGGGACCTATTTCTAAATGAAATTTATTCTAAAAATTTAGAAATGGGGAGGGTTTTTGTATAGTACAACAGACGTTTGATATGAAAGATCTAGGAGTAGCAAGACAGATTTTGGGCATGGAGATTTTTAGAGGCAGGAGCAATGGTAAGTTTTGGTTATCACAACAGAAGTATATTGAGAAAATACTCTTAAGGTTTGGTATGAACAATGTGAAGCCATTTTTAGTCCCTTTAGCTTCCCATTTTAGGATTTCTTTAAGTTTATTTCCTAATACCAATGAAGAAAAGGAATATATGTCTCGAATACCTTATGCCAATGCAATAGGAAGTTTGGTGTATGCGATGGTTTGTACATGTCTAAAAATTTCAAATGCATTTGGGGTTGTCAGTAGGTATATGGAAAATCTAGGAAAAGAACACTGAGAAATAGTGAAATGGGTGCTTCAGTATCTGAGAGGCACAAGTGATTATTGTATCACTTATAATAGAAGTAGTGAATTTGTTTGTGGATATGTTGATTCCGATTTTGCAGGTGATTTGGATAAGAGAAGGTAAACTTCAGGATATGTCTTTACTCTTGCAGGAGGAGCTATTAGCTAGATGTCAAAGCTACAAAACATTGTTGCTTTATCTAGTATAGAAGCATAATACATAGCTGCTTCACATGCTTGCAAAGAAACAGTTTGGTTGAAAGGTTTGTTTGGTGAGTTTGGTAGGTTGCAAGACAACATAAAGTTATTTTGTGATAGTCAAAGTGCAATTCACTTGGCTAAAAATCCAACCTATCGTTTTAAATCAAAGCATATACCTATAAAGTACCATTTTGTAAGACAGGTTATCACTGAATGGGGAGTCTCTCTTGAAAAAGTGCATACAAAGGAAAACTGTGCAGACATGTTCACGAAACTAGTTTTATTAGAGAAGCTATGATGGTGTCTGGCTTCTCTTGGCTTGCAGAAAAAATGAATATAATAAAGAAACAAGGTATCAAGCTAATTGTTGTCAAGGTGGAGACTGTTGAGATTTTCCATATTATTTTTTGGCACAAATCTCATGGATAATGCCAACAATAGGATTTGTTCCTGAATTTATTGCATCAAATCCTGATGAGGAGATATTCTATCCTATTTTGTTGTGATAGAATTTATTATTCAGTTTCTTCTGTACACCTATAAATTGTAAGCCTGTAGAGGCAAATCAGATATGAGGTGAGAAGAAGAAGAAGTGCATATGTGTAATATGTTGTTGTAATCTCCTGTTGAGTAATAAGATTTTCGATACCTCTATTTGGTGGATGTAGCCCATATTGGTTGGGTGAACCACGTTAAATTGTTGTCTTCATTTAATTTCCGTGTGTGTGATTATTCATAGTTTTCCGCTATGTATTCTATATAGAACTATTGGTAATCCTAGAATTCCACAACCTACAAGGTTGTCACCAAAAAAATTGGAAGAAAAAATAGCAAAACGACTTTGCTACAGTTGTGATAGAAAATACACTAAAGGTCATAAGTGTCCCGAGAAGAAATTATTTTACATAGATTGTGAAGAGGAGGAAGAAAATTAACAAGAAACTTAAAAAGAAGAGGATATACACCAGGAACTGACCCTAGAGAGAATAAATGAGTCCCACCATACCTTGTAATGCATTGGAAGGAATTACCACTCGTCAAATTATCAATATAGAAGGACATATCAAGAAGAAATATGTAATCGTGTTGATTGATTCAGGTAGTACCCATAAATTTATTCATTGTAAGGTAGCCAATGAATTGAATTTCTTTCTATACCTAGCACCTGAGTGTCAAGTGATGGTTGCAAATGGAGGAAATATAAATTGCTCTGGAAAGTGCCATAATATCAAGCTAACCAAGGGGGAATATGTATTGAATAGTCCAATGCTCTTCATTCCAATGGCTGGTGTTGATGTTGTACTAGGAGTACAATGGTTACAATCTTTGGGGATGGTAGCTTTGAATTTTCAAGAAATTTTCTTGATTTTTTTATTTTTTATTTTATTTTTATTTTTTATTTTTTATTTATTTTTATTTTTATTTTTTTTCGGAAGGAAAGAAAGTTGAATTATGGGGTATCGCATGGAATCCAAGAAATATAATAAGCTCTAATGTCATGAAAAATCTTATGAAGAAAGAACAATGAGGCATAATTGCACAATTATGCTCACTAGAGGTTCAAACATCAAAATTACCTATTTCTCCAAATCTCCAAAAAGTCTTGGACAATCATTCCAAAGTGTTTGAAACTCCCAAAGGACTCCCACCTATTTGTGATCATGATCATGCTATTCATTTGATTCCAGGAAGTGTTCCTTCAAACATCAGGACTTACCAATATCCTTATGCCCAAAAGAGTGATATTGAACGTATGGTTGCAGAAATGTTAGAGCATGGTATAATTCAACCTAGTAAAATGTATTTCTCTATGTCCAGAATATAGGGAGCTCAACAAGCTCACTATTAATGATAAATTTCCCATCCCCTGTCATTGATGAATTATTGGATGAATTACATGGAGAAATTTATTTCACCAAGATAGATCTTCATTCTGGATAACATCAAATTAGAATGAAGACTCAAGACATTCCAAAAACAACATTCAAAACTCATGAGGGTCATTATGAATTGTTGGTCATTCCTTTTGGCCTTACTAACGCACCATCCACATTTCAAGGTTTCATGAATTCCATTTTCAAACCCTTCCTTAGAAAATTTGTGTTAGTATATTTTGATGATATACTAATTTACAACAAATCTTGGAAGGATCATGTTCAACATGTTGACATGGTGCTCAAACTATTGGAAGAGAAAAAATTATATGAAAAAACCTCCAAATGTTTATTTGGAGTATAGGAGGTGGAATATTTGGGTCATATTGTATCTCATGAGGGTGTTAAGGTAGACCCTAACAAAATTAAATCCATTAAGGAATGGAAAATCCCTACAACCATATAGCATCTTCGAGGATTTCTGGGGTTAACTGAGTATTATCGCAAGTTTATTAAGAATTATAGAAGAATATCGGAACCTTTAAAATCATTACTGAAGAAAGGTGCATTTTCTTGGACTCCAGAAGCAACTAAGGCCTTTGAACATCTTAAAGAGGAAATATGGCAAGCACCAGTCTTCGCTATGAGAAACTTCACAAAAACCTTTATTGTGGAATGTGATGCCTCGGGAAATGGAATTGGTGTAGTTTTAATGTAAGAAGGAAGACCCATTGCTTTTGAAAGTCATCCAATAAAATGAAAGTATTTACTAAAACCTATTTATGAGAATGAAATGTTGGCAATACTACATGCACTAAAGAAATGGAGACCTTACCTCATGGGAAGACACTTCAAGGTAAAAACAGATCATGAAAATCTTAATTTTTTTTTGGAAAACATATTATCTTCAGAAGAGCAACAAAAATGGGTCACAAAGATTTTGGGTTATGACTTTGAAATCATCTGCCAAAAAGGGAAGAAAAATGTTGTTGCAGATGCACTCTCAAGAAAGGATGATGATGTGGAAGAATTTCTTTGTGCCATTTTTATTATCCAACCTGAGTGGATAACCGAAGAAAGGGATGAATGGAAGAATGATGAAGAGGTATGGACACTCATTCAAAATTTGCAGCAAGACCCCAGTACATCTGAAACATTTAGTTGGAAAAATGATTCATTATGGTACAAAGATCGCTTATATCTTTGTAAGAATTCCCAACTCAAACAAAATATTCTTTCGGAATTGCACACCTCTCCCTTAGGTGGGCACTCAGGATTTTTAAAAACTTACCACAGGGTCAAGAAGAATTTTTTTTTGGGATGGCCTTAAATCTGATATTCAAAAGTTTATGGCAAAATATTTTGTTTTCCAACAAAATAAAGTTGAGACAATTAAGACCACAGGTCTGTTACAACCTTTATCCATTCCAAATCAACGTTTGGAGGAGGTTTCCATGGATTTTATCGCAGGTTTACCCGAGTCCGAAGGAAAAACTGTCATCATGGTGGTAGTTGATAGACTTACCAAGTATGCAAACTTTTATGCATTATCTCATCCATTTAAAGCCAATATAGTTGCTACTTGTTAGGTCCCTATATTACTAGTATAGTACCTTATTGTTGTTAGTGTAACCCCTTTATTGTTATTATTGTACCCTTGTAACCCCCATTTTTTTATTATTGTGCCCTTAAATTATTATTGTTAGGTCGGCTAGGATTACATTGTGGCCCACTAGGATTACATTATGGCCCCATGGACTCCTATATATAGAAAGGAGGTTTTGTAAATTGAATCATCCAAGAATTGTTCATTTATGTAATGTATTGGAGGTTGCCCCCTCGAAGTGGCTCATTTTTAAGGCGTTTATATCTCTTTTCTTCTCTTTTTGGAGCTGGTTACACAACATTTGGTATCAGAGGTTTGGGATTCTAGGGTTTCGCTGCTCCAAACAGGTCATCGTGGCATTTTCGCTATAACTTTTTTTCTACGAAGCTTCAGAAGCTGAAATTTTTAGGGTGCGAAGCTGAAATCTTGAGGAAGTGTGTCTAAAAATTTCAGAGCTTGGTTCACAATATTTTCAGAGATATGATCTGTGGAAGTTAGGTTTTTTTTCTGGCTCCTAAACAGGTCATCGTGGAATTTGTGCTATAAAACAGTTTCTACGAAGGTTCAGAATCTGAAATTCATATGGTGCGAAGCTGAAATATTGAGGAAGGTCATCAAACAATTTCAGAGCTTGGTTCGCAATATTATTGGAGATATGATTTGTGGAAGGTAGTGCTTTTTCAGGCTCCTGAATTTCATCTCAAAGAGGTGATCGTGGGAAAATTTCAATAACTCTCTCTCTGGGCATTAGATTGGAGTGCCGTAAAAATTGGTTGCAAGTACACGGCCTGTAGTTTCTTGGATATCAATTTCAGAGACAAAGGATGAAATAGTGACACGTGGCAAGTCGTACAAATTCGCTCTACTGAACCAGTCTATAATTAGGTCATTCTGGGAGATTGGAAACAACTTTGTCTTGGAGAATCAAAATCAGGTCAGACCTATGGCATTCAAAAGAGAATTC
>JAXQQM020079601.1:0-16166 GCA_034641835.2 Pinus albicaulis
TGTAGGCAGACTAATTTTCCAGGGTTTTTCCAAAAAAAATATTCACCAATTTCCATTTTTTTCTAAAAGTGATTCGCCCAAATTTTATATTATAAAATTACATTATCCTAAAAATCACCAAAATGTTATAAATACTATATAAATTCATTAAAATTTTGGATATATTTAAAAAAATATCACCAAACTTTTTAGAATCTGCATATGAGGGACTCGTAATATTCGCCAAGTTTCTAAACTTTAGGATAAATTTCCATCCTTAAAATTTCTCCTCGCAAGGATGTCATTTCATCAACCATATGGCCTCCTTCCAAAGTTTTCCATCCTCTCAATCCAATGCCTCCCCGACAATTCTAGGATCATCATAAGTGATAGGATATGAAAAATTCTGAATGGTAGCGTATGAATATACGTTTCTATCTACCTTCTTTTTCTGAGTTGATCTTCTCACAGCTGGAGTTTGTGGCTCTTCTTCTTCTGATTCTTTCTGTTGTAGATTCTGATTCATCCTCCTTTAGCTCAAACTCTATCTTCTCAGGTTTCTTTGGTATGATTTCATGTTTAACAACATATTTCACCTATCTAAACACCACATCTCAGCTGTACACAACCTTCCTTGTTTCTGGGTTCCAAAGCTTGTAACCCTTTAAACCATCCTTATACCCAATAAAGATGCACCTTTCAGATTTATTATCCAACTTGGTCCTTTTCTCCTTTGGAACATGTACATATGAATCACATCCAAATACCCTTAGATGTGAAAGAGAGGGTTTCTTACTATTCCATACCTCATGTGGAGTCTTATCCTCCAACGCTGATGAAGGTGATCTATTAACTAAGTAACATGCAGTCTCCACTGCCTCTGCCCAGAATTCTTGTCCTAACCTGGTACCACTGAGCATTCTTCTTGCCTTTTCCATTAGCGTTCTGTTCATTCTTTCTGCAACTCCATTTTTCTGAGGTGTGTATGATTTACTTTCTTACCGTGCTATACCACACTTCTTATATAACTCTTCAAATTCCTTCTTGCAGAACTCTCCACCATTATTTGTCCTTAACACATTTATCTTCTTCTTTTTCTAGTTTTCCACCAGAGCCTTAAATTCTTTAAATCTGTCCAAGACTTCAAATTTCTTCCTGAGGAAGTATATCCATGTATTCCTTGATAAGTCATCTATAAATGACACATAGTACATATACTTACCCAGTGATGGAACTGAGATAGGTCCAAACACATCGTTGTGCACAAGCTCTAGTATCCCTTTCATGCTCTTAACACCAGAGGGGAAACTCACCCAATTCTGCTTCCCATATACACAATGTTAAAAAAAATATAAATTTAGACAGAAATTTGACATACCTTCTACCATACCATTACCATGAAGTATTCAAAGGCCCTTCACTCCAATATGTACAAGCATTTTATGCGACAATATGGTATTTTCTCCATAGACCACAAGGTTTTTAGCTCCACTTTCAAGTACCGCAAAACTGTTGCACCCATCAATAACAATGATACCAATAAGCTTGTATAGAGTTCCAATCCAAAGTACACGCATCAATACTAATGCTCCTCTAACCATCTTGCAGGTATCATTCTCGAACACTGCTTTTACACCTGCATCATCCATATTTCTTAAAAAATCAGATTTCTATCCAATGCAAGAATATGCAGAACACGATAAATTGTTATAATCCTTCCACCTTCCAACTTCAGCTTGAATTTTTCACGGCCAACGGTTTTTTCCTTCCTTTCATCCCCTAGGAATACATCACCGCCATCATATTTAGCATACTGCAACTACCCCTATAGGGAGCATGGAAGGATGCACTTGAGTCAATCAACCATTGCTCATGATCTACATGTTTAATTTAAGAAAAATCCAAGTACACCTCCCCACCTTCATATGAGGTGGATTTCACCTCTCCAGAAGGATCATCATCATATCCCTTACCTTTATCAAGAGATTTAGATCTAC
The DNA here is from genome assembly GCA_034641835.2 of Pinus albicaulis. NCBI lineage: Eukaryota > Viridiplantae > Streptophyta > Pinopsida > Pinales > Pinaceae > Pinus > Pinus albicaulis. The sequence goes on from JAXQQM020079601.1 coordinate 1,977, forward strand.
AATCCTTTTTGAAGTGCCCTTCCTTTCTGCATTTCTCACACACCTTGAGAGTTTTTCTTGGAAATTTTGATCTCCCTCTAGATTTAGATCTCCCACTCGAGGACTTTTTTTTTCCTGTTTTGGGACCATCCTCATATAGAGAAGGAATATCCATTTTATCCCTCCATATTTTATGTCTCATCTCCTCCGACGGGAAGCATGAGACAATTTCAACAAACTTCAAGGTAGTTGTATTGCTACCTATTGCAACAAAAATACTATCCCACAAATATTGTAGAGAACACAACAATATGATGCAATTATCTTCATCTAAAATTTGGATATCAACAGATAAAAACTAGCTTACCACAACACTTAAGGCATTTAGATGCTCCGTCACTGAGTCTCCTTCCTGCATCCTCAGGTTATACAACTTTTTATGTAGGAATAGTTTGAACCCTATATTAGGTGGCCATACCTACCTATGGTTTTTCGCATAGGTTTTTCACATTATTTGGGAATGATGGATTTCTATCCATGGTATTTTGTAGATCTGGTCAAGGGAACTATGATTATCTTCTAATCCAAGGTTAATGAATTGGGGTTGTTAACACCAGAAAATCGTACAGGCAACTGACATTAAAAATGTCAAGCATAAGGTACAGATGAATATTTTCAGAGAAGAAATACATTAGAGCAGACTAAAATTTAATTCTTCCTAAGGTTCAGAAGGAAAAATAAATGACAGTGCACCTGCATCAAAGGAATTTTTCACACAACGTGACTATACCTTCGATAGTCGTGCAGTCCTGAAGATGGAAAAATGTCACCATCCGAGAGCACTTGGCACGCTTTGTTAAGATGATTCTCTACCGAGTACTGTCAAGGACAGTATAATTTGAGCCACCTTGAGGAGTAAATGAAACCCACAAAGGAATCCATCTTCCACTCTTGTGTCACTATCCATCTTTGGGAAAGAGAAGAGGAGGGAATTTAAAAAATATCTATATAAGCTAGCCTTTGGAAGAAGAATAGGAGATGAACTGTTATGCTGGCCAAACTACTTCATAGAAAACAAGCTTGCATAGTCCAGCAGCGGAGGGATTGGAAGGAACCATCTGTTGGCCAACCAACATCTCAGTCCAAGAGAGAGAGGTTCACCACTTGATCTTGATCTACCATCCTTTGAGAAAGGGAAGAGACGCTTGGAGGAACTCGAGGGAAGGATACCTCCTTGTTTTGGGTATTTGAGCTACATAGCTCAAAGGAACCTCTTCAAGTGTTTATCATTGTATCTTTTTTACCACCAACACCTAATAAAGGGATAACTATCCACTTCTATTATTAGGCTATCTAATCCATCGAGCTTTTGTATTTTGTATCTTGTGTTTTGATTGTTTCTTAGTGTTGTATGCTTAGTTTTACCTAAAACTTAGTTTACATTGTGTTGAACATGTTCCACTAACAATAGGTAATTTTTCTCTGTGACCTTGTGCAAGTAGCAGCCAACTTGATAAAGAAGTGTATTTCGTATTCCCTTGTGCCAAATACACTACCACAGGGGTTTATGAATGTTTTAGCATGTATATATTTGTATTGTAACATTGAAAGGAATATAATTAAAAATCAATTTAGTAGTCCTAGTTTTCGGATCCATGGGAAAACCTGTGTAAATGTGTTTTATGTTTATATTCTCGCCGTTGTTTATTTTATGTTTTTTAAGAATTTGTTTGCAGTTGATTTTGTACAAGGTTAAAACTTACACTGTGGAGTTATATATTTTGAAATAATTTAGCTTTCATGGATCTGGGAGTCACGGGGAAAATTTTAGGGGCTAATATTTGCAGGTGGGCTGATATTCCATGCTTTTTCCAAAGAAAGATTCACCAATTTCCATTTTTCTAAAAATGAATTCGCCCAAATTTTATAGTATAAAATTATTTTACCTTAAAATCGCCAATATCATATATTTTCTAATATAAAATAATTATAAATCTAAGAATTTTTACAAAAATATCATCAAACATATTAAAATTTGTATATTAGGACTAGTAATATTCGTCAAGGTTGTTAAACTTTAATATAAACTTCCATCCTTAAAATATCCCCTGTGTAGGACGCTTAATGGAGGTGATTCACTTTTTTCTAAAAAAAGAGGATCTTCAGTTATATGCTTGGATAATGGTAAGATGGTCACCTTCTGAAGGTATCATTTTTTCATTTTTATTTTTCCTGTTTCCATCCATCCTTAACGTCGTGACTTTTAAATCATATCAGTGCAACTAAAAGAGATTAATGTAATATAAAATATTCAAACCATGCGACTAACTAAGGGAAAATGAGATGCGTTGGCTAGGCCAACCAACTCGTTTCCATGTAAAGGAAAGAATAGCCACAACACTTTAAATATCAACACAGAATGGAACATGAATATATATAGAAGCCTAGCATCACGTTCTATTTTTTTTATTAAAATCTCAGTCTTTTACAACAAATTGATAATTCCAACCTCCAACTGATCATAGAAAATGGGGGAGAGACCATTACAATTTAATCCAACAACATAAGAGTACAAAGAATGTATCTTTTTCCCCCTAGGCTCGAAGCCATAACTCTAGTTTTATACATTTCATGATACAAATTTGGCTTTAGGCTAGCCAACCCATTACAAAACAAGATCAGAGATTGAATACCAAATATTTCCCATTGATGGATACCAAGTAAAACAATAATCCAATCAAGAAAATATAGATCTGATACAAAATTTTCCATTTTTTGCGCATCTGGCCAAGATCCTAGAATTCTGGAAAATTGCATTTTTTTACAAAACTTCCACAAAGGACCTTGTGTATATTCCTAACCATAGTGAAATTTTTCAAATATTTTGGGTTTTATATAATTTTATATACTAGGAAAAAACCCATATGCTCATATTTTTTATATTCTCCTCCATCTGCACGAAATTTGAGGTCAAAGTTGGTAGTTTGAAAACTGTGCGAATTTGGAGCATATTTTTCGATTTTCTTCTAGAAACCCACACGTGCAGCCTAGGTGAATTCCAACTCATGTGGAGGTTTTAAAAAATTATTTTGTGCAAAAATTTTCCTCGGTTTTCTTTGAAAGTGTGCATAGATGTCGAATCCCCAAATTGGTTGCTCTTTAGTGTAGGAACATGTCAATGAAAGATAAGTGCACCTCTGACTATAAAAAAGGATCCAAAATATTTCATCTATCATTTTCCTACATGGAAATCTCATATGATTGATTGGTCCCCATATAATTTCATTTTAGTGCAAGATCTCTATGGAGTGCAGGAACTGTATTAACAACATTTAATGAACATCAATCCTAAGAAATCCATATAGTGAAGGTATAAAATGCAAACCAAATGTAAATATTTGTTATTTCATAAAAATAATATATACGTGCAAGATAAACTTTCATAAAATTGTAAAACAATGGAATAAGCGAGGCATCATATGGGAAAAAAGATGCATTAGCTACAACAATTATGAGGCCTCACAAAAGGTCTCTCTCGAGATATTTCCACTCTCTTGTTGTTTTCTTATTTTGGTATTAGAGAACTTCTTAGCTATAAACTAATATAGATTTATTTTAGAATCTTTGGAAGAACAAAATTTTCTCATATTCCAAAAGAAGATAGGAGAAAGATTGATGCTAAGGAAATCAACTGCATCTTTATTTATTACTTTTCTCATTATAAAGCTTATACAATGTATGATCCAATGAATCAAAAAGTATTTTCAAGTAGAGATGTCATATTTCATGAATTTACAAAAATGATTCCAAAAGAGGAAGAGCAGAGTGTATGGAAATTACCTAAATACAATAAATTAGAAGAAGGTGAATAAAATCTGGTTCATGTTGAAGAACAAGGTATCATTGAAGCTACTAGTACACCAAGAGGAAATAGAGTAACTCCAAAAAAACGAGTCATTACAAAGATCAAAAAGGAAAATTAAAACACCAATTAGGTATAAATATTATGCATTAATGACTCAAGTCATGAATATAATTGAGCCTTCAAAATATGAGCAAGCCAAATACCATACAGAATGAATGGATGCCATCAAAGAAGAATATTATTCTATTATGAAAAATGAAACATGGGATTTGATAGAATTTCCTAAAGATAAATTTCCCATATGCTCAAAAGTTAGTTCTAAAATAAATTTAATGTTGATGGAACTATTGATAAATATAAATCTAAATTGGTATAAAAGGGCTATTCACAAAAATCAAGGATAGATTATGAAGAAAAGTTTCCACCTGTAGCTAAAATAAATACCATTAGAATGGTGATTGCATTGCCTAATAAGATTAATTGGAAGTTAAATGAGTTATATTTCGAGTAACCATGTTTGAATTTAGAAATAAATAAAGAAGTACATATTTTTGGACCATAAGGTTTTGTAAAAACGGAGAAGAAAAACTTGTTTGTAGGTTAATGAAAGCATTATATAGACTCAAATAGGCACCAAGGTATTGATATGTTAAGATTAATAAATACTCCTCTCAACAAGGTTTTACTAAAAGTAAAGGAGATTGAAATATCTATATCAAGAGGGATGACAATGACATGTTGTTTTGATTTATGTATATGCTAGTGATATTATCATAATAGGAAATGCTACCATGTTAATTGAAAAGATCAAAATATTTCTATCACATGAATTTGAAATGAAGGATCTTGAAATTTTTCATTATGTTGATTTTTGTGTAGCATTAGGAGGTATTCCCACATGCTAAGAGGCCTCCTAAGTCATCCTATAATATTTATGAAAATAAAAATAAAAACAAAAATTCATTTTTTTATTGAGCTATGATGTAGCCTCAAAATGGACAAGTTGGCGTACCTCATGAAGGGACATGTCACTTAGGGTAAATGCACCCATTCAACTTGTATATATATACAATGTGACATATTCATTTCACAATTTTTGAATGATCATCTCTCTTCTATAGAAGACACGTGTAGGAGAAAATAGAGGATGAATTGACTGAAGTTTGAAATTGGTTTTTGGCACTTATTTCTAAAAACTTCAGAATTGTAAACCTTGTTGAAGAACAATTTCTCATGGAATAAAATTTATTGGGTTTTCTCTAAAATTTAGCTTTCCTATGGAAATTTTGTTGTCTCTATTGAGCATGGCTATCTCTTTATGATATTATTATTTTTGTTTCATTATTGTTTATATTTTATGTGTATATTTCTCAATGATATCAATGACATAGATATAAATTGTTAACCATCATTAGGTAGTAATTATTAGATCAAAATATTAGTTTCTACAATACATATTGTAGAAATTCAACATGGAATCAGAACCTTATTAAAGGGGAAGCCATTGAAACTAGCCCTAGAAAGAAATCCATAACCTAGAGGAGAAAAAATCCATGGAGGCTAAATTATGTGACTATTTTGGGAGATTTATCCAAGAGAGAAAGGTTGAATCAAAATTTCTGCGAAAATTGACTTTGGAAGAGGAAGGGTTATTTTACCCTAGCCAAAGTGTAGCAAGGAAGGCATTTTGATCAGGTAGATTGAGCCTGGTTTGAGGGATGATATAGTACATCTAAGGTATACAAAGTTTTGATCAATGGAGCTCAGTTTTGGATAGAAAAAGTGGGTTGAAAATTTATACCAAGGAAATAATACCATAATGGAGAAGGACACAGACCTAGCTCATTCTTTGTGGGCCCGAAGGGTTGGGTTGATTTGTGTGCTAGAGATTTTGTAGTAGCATGTCTTGGTTAAGAATACAATCGAATCGTCTTGGAGGATAAGGTATTATCTATGTTATCTAGGAGAATAAGAATCCCTAATAGATAAATGTAACTTCCTAGAAGAAATTGAGTAAGAAGAGGTATATTCATGAGAATTGTTCTAGAGAGGCCAAGACAAGGATTTGACTAGTAGCAGAGAGAACCAAGGTTTTGATATTGATGTCAAGTCTAGTTAAGGATATCGTATAAGGTCTATATTGTAAAACATAGATACTTGAGGTATATAAGTCAAATGAAAGGTGGATTGTGTCTACTATGAGGAGGGTAGAGATAGGTAATTGCTAGTCGCAACCAAGAAGGGACCTAGTCAAGGGTCTGGTCAGGAAAAATTGGATTGACTGCAAACTCACCTTACCCTAGGAGTAGAGTTTAAGTATGCATAGATAGGACAAGGGCCTTAGGATTTGTGCCCATACATGTTGAGAAGAATATTAGGAGGACCAAGGTTATTTAGGGTGTTGTTTTATCCCTAGGAGAGGCTCGAGAGCCTAAGTAAAAAACCTAGGTAGTCCAAGAGGCCTCAAGAATAGGATTGAATCAGTATAGGCTTCCTAGTAGGCCTATAAGAAGTACAATAGGTCACACGAAGGAGGATTTGAGGTTGGTCAAAGGTTTTTGTAGAAGGTTGAGTGGACATCAAGCTAATGGGGGGTTGAGTATTGAGGACTAAAACATGTTGGTATAGTAAAGAGGGCTAAAGGATTCATTATGTGAGCAAAAAGTAGACATAAATCTAAGGTGTTGATATTTTGTGGAAGGTTTTATTGCTAAGGAGATTCAAATAAAAAAATGGAAGATAACGTTGATATCTAGGATTTTCAAAAGTAAGTTACTCTAGAGCTAGAGGGAGACACAGAGATTTTTCTTGATGTATTCTTCTTAGAGTATTCATGCTTGTGTGGAACAAGAATGAGAAGTCTTGGAGGTTATTACTTATATTAAATTCTTGGATAAAAAAATTCCTAGGGTTTTTGATGAAACCCTAGAGAAAGACTTGGAGTTTTGAATGCAAGTGGAGTTTGTGTGATGAATACTTGGTTTATCTCCTTAATAGAATGCAGAATGAATTTTTGTTGATGCTAGCTTGTTGTTAAGACTTTAATGTCGCTAAATAGCTCGATAAATGGTTTGTTAAGCCTAATCTACCAGATGAAGAAACAAAGGAATCTAAGATTAATGAGATTTCATATGGAATTCATTAAGGAGGAAATTATCAAGAGGGAGTAAACAATTCCATACAACACTCAAAAATTTCTTCCATGATTGAGATATAAGTACATATTGAAGGTTGCTATGGAAATGATTCTAACAACAGATGGTAACATTAGGAAGAACAAAGCAAAGCTTTTGGCAAGAAGGTTCTATTAGTAAGAGGGAGTAAGAGGATATATTTTACTCTAGTCTCTGATGGATAGGTCCTAGTATGACCTAATATACCAAGCACAAACTCTGTTGAGTGATTGGTGTTTAAAATTAATAAATTGTACAAATTGTTAGGACATACAGGATCATGCTAGATGACAGGAAGAGCTTCCAATTCCGAGGGAGAAACCATCAGCAAAATTGGAAGGAGAATCTTTCCTCCAAGATATCATGGGTTGAGATTTTCAAAATTCTCAGAGACAAAAGGCCTCTAGGAGTAGTATGCCTTCTATGAGGAGACTATGTCAAATAACATAAGGACTTTCTTACATGAGAGAGGGAGTGACAATACTAGAACGACTTTCATATGTGACAGAGGGAGTAGCAACAACAAAAGGAATTTATTACATGAAAGAGGGAGTAGCAGTGACAAGAGGATTTTCTTATGTGATAAAGGGAGCAAGCAAGACTACCACAGGAAGACCTACTTTGATGTGAAAGAGATTTGGCCTCGAAGGTTGAATGGAGGATTATATCCAAACACATTATTTATTGGGAGTGGATACATAGATTTGTTGGATCTCACGTTATATAGGAAGTTGATTGGATCCTTGATGTACCTAAATAACCCTAGGTTAGATATTTACTTTACAATGAACACCGTGACCTAGTCTATGGTTGGGCTGAGGCATGTACATTGGGTTTCAGAAAATCATGTGTTGAGGTAATTATGTGGTACAGATGGAAATGGTTTGAGATGTGTCTAAGGTGATGAAGTGAATTTGCAGGGATTTACATATTTTGTTTTGGTCAGGAGTGAAGAGGACAAAAAGAGCACATTATTGTGTTGCTTCAACTAAATTGGATCAATTATGATATGTTGGTTTAGTAGGAAGCAGACTTATGCCACACTCGGTGCAATATATATAGATTATATTGCATCTAGAGTCGCAAGTCATGAAGCAATGTGGATAGAATCTTCTTGTAGGATTATTTGATCAGGTCACTTCATCTAATACATGATGCAGAAGGGAGTGATGAATCTCCAATACATATCCACAGATGAGAAGTTTTTTGACATCCTCACTAAGCCTTTTTTTAGGGTTAATTTTGTATACTTCAAATACAAACTTGGTGTGATGCAGAATGTTTTCCTCATTGATAGGGAGTGTTTATGTATTTAAAAGATCAGGGAAAACATCTCCTAAAGCCATAAAGAACATTGGTTGGGTCATAAATGACTTTAACCAGGGGATATGGATAGATTCACCTAATAAGGCATAAGGACTTGGCTAAGTCATAAAGGACTTTGACTAGAAAGGTGAATGGTCCAATGAAATTAGAGGAGAAAATTACAATATTGGAAATATCTTCTCCAGAGAAACTAGAAGGACTTTGATGGGTCATAAAGACTTTGACGAAATGAGATATACATAATTCACCTGAGAAGACATAAAGGAGCTTTGATAAAGGTGAATGTTCCAAGGGAAGGTTCTCCCTTGAGAAGCTAGAACTACTTGGCTAGGTCATAAAGGACTTTGAGCAGAGGAGATTGATACATTTACCTTAAGAGCCATAAAGGACTGTGGCTAGAGGAAAATGGCCATATATACTCACATTTTCTAATCTATATTGGAGTTATTTATAAATATGCATCAACATATAAAGCTCATGAACTTTTCTTATGAAGGATAATTTCAGCTAAGGGGAAACCTATTACAGCCAAGGACAATACCTCCCTCACTAAGAGGGAGTTTTGACTTGTTTTTTGCATCGAGAGGTATTTTGAACATGTGAATAGGCCTATTAAGTCAGCCTAGAATATTTATGAAAATAAAAATAAAAATTCATTTTTTATTCGGCTTCATGTAGGCACAAAATGGACAAGTTGGTTTAGCTCATGAAGGGATGCGTCCCTTGGGGTAAAAGCACCCATTCGACTTGTATATATATACCATATGACATATTCATTTGATAAATTTCATATGATCATCTCTCTTCTATAAAAGGCACACATGGAAGAAAATAGAGGATGAATCGATTGAAATTTGGACTTGGTTGGCACATATTTCTAGACAATTTAGAATTGTAAACCTTACTGAAAAATCATTTCTCCTAGAAGAAGTGTTGTTGGGTTTTCTCCCAAGTTTGGGTTTCCCAAGGAAAATTTGTTGTATCTATTGTGCATGGAGGTCTCTTTATGATATTATTATTTCTATTGCATTACTATTGACATTTTGTTTGTAAAAATTCTCAATCATATTACTGACATAAATATAAATTATTAAATATCATTAGGTATTAATTATCAAATTGGAAGATTTGTTTCTACTACGCATATTGTAGAAAATTCAACACATTATTGTTTAGGCATCGAAGTTTGGAGAGATAATGGTATAACCTTGGTTAGACAAAGTAAATATACATAGGAATTAATCAGAAGATTCAATATGAATGGATGTAAATAATTATCTACACATTTGGAAGAAAATGTTATACTCGATAGTGATGATGAAATAAAAGACGTGGATGGCATATTGTATAGACATTTGGTGGGAATTTTGAATTACTTAATTTTATTTTGGCCAAATATTGCATATTTAGTCATCATAATTAGTTAATTCATGGTTAAGCCACATGAAAGCTACTCAAAAGCATCCAAGAGATCCGTTCGATATTTGGAGAATGAAAATTTTGGTATTGAATATACTAATGATTTGAATGTTGAGTTGACATGTTATTCATATTTTGGTTTGGTAGGAGATCCAAATGACATGAAGTCCACCTCTGGTTATGAATTCAATATTGCATCCAAAATTGTGTCATGGAGCAACAAGAAACAACCAATTTGTTATTTGTCTTCTATTAAAGCTAAGTATAAGGACTTATGCACTGCAATCTATGAAGTTATTTGGCTAAGAAGAATCATTGAATACATGAGAGAAAAAGAAGACAAATAACTATCAAATGCGATAATAAAATCTTTATCAAACTGCTAAACAACCTAGTCTACCATGCTAAATCAAAACATATTGGAACACAACATCATATTGTATAAGAAAAATTACAGTCAAAGGAATTGATTTAATCTATCGTAATACAAAGGATAAGGTAGAATGCATATTTAATAAGGTTGTAGGAAAATATAAGTTCACATTATGTAGAGACAAGATAGTGTGGTAAAGAATTAATTTCTCCATTAAGGGGGGTCGTTAGATATAATAAAGAATGAAAGCTCCATATTGATAGAGTTTTGAGGTCATGTTCTAGAATGTATTTTTTTCCAATGTAAAATGAGTTGTAGCTGAGTAGGATTATTTATCCTCTAGGTTTTTGTTCTTATGAGTATATCAATTCCACTACTACAAAATGAGACTCTATTATGTATTTGATGTGTAGGTATTGTATCAAATTAACAAAAGTCTCTCTCGAGATAGTTTTTCTCTCTTCCTGTTCTTTTATTTGTAAATCCATATTAAGTTGAAGATCAATTATGGGTCAAGACAGACAAGATGTGATTTATTCACTACTTAACATGAGACACATAAAAATATTTATAAGTAATATAAAACTATATTCATTCACAATCAATCATAGATGAAGAGGGATCAAGTCTTTTTCTCTGAAACAATCATAGATGAAGAGGGATCAAGTCTTTTGCTCTGAAACAATCATAGATGAAAAGGGATCAAGCTTTTGCTCTGGAAACTTATTAAATTGAAAAACTTAAGAAAACTTTCCCACTTCCCAAGATTTGATCCTAGGCATGCATTTAGGCTCGAGATGGATTTATGTTATTTTTTAAATGTTAACAAATTAAAGAAATAAATTTTAAAAAACATTAAACTTTATTTTACATCTATTTTATAATAATGTTTTAAATTACTTACTTTGTTTTAAAATATATATATATAATTATTTAATGATTGAAAAGTAATAATAAAATAATTATTTTAATTTGAAATTTTTATTATAATCCTGTGATATTAATAGTGTAAAATATGAAAAGTACTTATTCTACTTTATATGTATATTTGTAGGGTTAATAATTAGTACAAAATTAGAAGTATCAAATTTTTCATATTAAATTGATATTTTTAAAATTTTAGTATTTTAAATATTTACAAATTTATATGTTAATTTAATTATATTTAATATTAAAAATATTAAAAATTATACTTTTATATTTTTATATTTAAAATTGATTATGACAATGTATTTATTATTGTATGTAGAATTATTATTTAATTTAGTATGGTAGAGGTGTTGTTATGTCTTATTTAATATTTTTATTTTGTAAAAATTAAATAATAAAAAAATAAAAATTAAATTAAATTAAATTTAAAACATAAAATTAATAATTATAATTAGTTAATAATTAAATTAGCTCAAATTTATATTAATTCTTAATCTACTATAATTAAAGAGATAAAATCTTTTTTAAAATAAAAATATATTTGATCCTTTTTAATATTTCATAAATCCAAAATTAAGATAAATATAAACTAATTTTAAACTATACTTGCAATAAAATTATTTTACCATTTAAAAAAATAAAAATAAAATAAACCATACTTAAAATAAAATTATTATACCATTTAAAAAAATAAAAATAAAATAAACCAATACCGATGTAAAACAATATTTTAAATACATAAATTATTTATTAGGAAAAGGCTTTCCTGATCACTTAAACCTAACGTTAAAGTTATATTTTATACCACCCTATACATGTAACATGACTAAAGGAATCCACATTGTTATATAATTCACAAGTGCTAAAGGAACGACCTTAAAAAAGGAAGTTGGGCATGAAATTTGGTTGAAAAATGTTACAAGAAAAGCCTAAAAATAAAGGATAACTAGGAAATTAAAACCTCAGTTGGCTTGAGACCGATAAAAAAAATTAGTCAAGGTAGGTGTTTGAGAATGTGCAAGAGGAGAAAATGACAAGCAAATATAACAAGCACCGAACTATTAAAAAAAATAAAAATTGTGTCGAATTGTTTAAAAATGTCCCAGAAAGAGAGAAAAAATGTGTTGATTAAAAAATGTGGTTTACAAAATAATAATAATAATAATAATAATTGATATTAAATTTTAAATTAATGTAAATTCATCTTAATTTAAGTATTGAAAAAGATTTTTTTTAGTTGTAAAGGATTTGAAAAGAGATTTGAGATTTGATTTTTCTGAATGCTTGATACATTATTAAGATAGATCTAAATTAATTTAATTATTAGCCTTCAAATAAGTCACATAAAAAAAAACTATGAATTAAAAATATTATAGAAAATATCTATAACTATAAATTTAAAATATTATAGAAAATATCCATAAATTAGAAAATTTTATATTTTCTATTTATTTTATTTTTTATTTTAACTGAATCAAAACTTTAAACATTACCACATATCTCCCTTTAACACAATTAATATTATTTTATTTTATAACTCATACGAGATTTCATTAAGGTATAAGAAAATTTTTTAATAATATTTATAAGCATTTGCTGATAAGAAAATGTTTTAATGTTAAGTTAAGTTTTAATGTTTTTATGTGAGTATAAATTGATTTATTATTTACGATAAAGAAGAATCAAATTTTCTAGGGATTAGGGATTTTATTTTGAATACAAATCTGGTTTACATGAAAGATTTATTTGCTATAAATATTTGATAATTAAAATTGGTATTTTTAATAATGTTAATTGTATTTTATATAAATTTCACATTTATATTTATTAAAATATTTTTATTTTTACTTTTTATTAAAATTTTAAACTTTGATAATTAAAAGTTAAAATGAATATGTGGTATTTTTTAATAATATTAATTGTATTTTATATAAATTTCACATAAAAATATTTTTAATTTTAATTTTATTAAAATTTTATGCTTTGAACTTACACTAAATGAGTGAAAAAGTCACAAATTCAAATGCCTCGAAAAAGTCACCAATTCAAATGCCTCGTAGGTATTTCTCTCACAAAAAACAAAAAACCACTTGGATAATTCAAGTTAAAAGATTTTAACTCAAGTTGTTTGAGGAACTATTTCAAAAAGAATTTAATGCAAATTTTAAATTTTTTATATGTATTAATTAAATTTAAATATGAAATTATTAAATATGATGGAATATAAATTATCATTATTTAAATTTATATAGTAAATTGGATTTTAATTTATAGTAATTATATATGTTTTATATATGTATTGGTATTTCTATACAAATATTCTCATTTCTAATGGTATGTTTACTATATATTTAAATATAAAGTTTTGAAATATCATGGTTATGAATATGCATTATTATTATTTAAATTTTTTTAATGTAATATCCATATTATGAATGTTTCTCAAATAAATTGTTGTAATTTTATTGATAAAAAAAGAATTACAATATAACAAATTGACTTGAAGCTAGTTATTATTAATTTTTACTTATTATTATTATTATTAATTGAGGAAACATTATGTTTAATTATTATTATCTTTTTATTTAATGTTTCATTGCAATATCTCATCTAACATGTTAGTACAACATTTCCTTCAAAAAAATTTAAATATCATGATTATAAATATGAATCATCTTTATTTTCATTAATGTAATTTATATTGTAAAATAAATCTTAATTTATAAATATTATTTACAATTTATATATATTTCACATTACTATATAGAAATATTTTGGTTCCCACTTCTGTGTTTACTAATTCAGTTTAAATATGAAATTTTGAAATATATAAATAATTTAATGAAAGTAATTTTTTGAAATATATAAATAATTTAATGAAAGTATTAGTTTTATAGGGTTATTAAGTAAATTAAAATAATTCACTCAATATTAAAGGAGCCAATTATATATATATATGAAAAAAAATAAAATCAAAATAAAATAAAATAAAATAAAATAAAATAAAATAAAATAAAATAAAAAAAAAAAAAAAAAAAAAAAAAAAAAAAAAAAAAAAAAAAAAAAAAAAAAAAAATTTCCGAAAATCGGCTCTATTACTTGTCAATTTGCCGGTAGGTGTTTAA
>JAXQQM020070363.1:0-11056 GCA_034641835.2 Pinus albicaulis
TTCTATTTAATTTCTCCTCCTTTTGATTATAAAAGGAGAACACGTATTGTGTATTTGGGGAGGTTGGAGGAGAATGGATGATTATTGTATTCATTTTGTATCACTGTAATTCCTTGACTCTTGTGATCAAAGAGCAACTGATGTAAAAGCAATTCATGTTTGATTAATACAAAGAGGCGTTTTCATTCCATTTCTCAAGCTCTGCAGTAGCCCAGTGGCGCTTTCACCGGCGGTTGAGGGCCCGGCCCTGGTGGGGCGATCTATTGTTTGTATTTCTATTCTTTTATTTCTGTTGTGTGATAATTGCATTTAGATTTATTATGATTACAGAGTTATTTGATTGTTTTTCATATTGCTGTTCCATTTCTGTTTATTGTTTATTTCTGATTCATAGCTTTAGATCAGCAAATAGATGAGTTACAGTTACATGCTGTTGTTCTTTTTCTGGATTTCATTTCCTTTCAGTTGTTTCACTTGCTTTAAGATCACCGAACTGTAGTGGATAGAGATATTCTCTCCAGAGTCCCCAGATTTGGTCATCTTACATCGATTTCTAGGGGAAAGAGTTATTGCTACTGCATCCCCGATCGATGTCCAGCAAGATTGCTATAGTTTAGCTTTTACATTCCTGTCATTGTAATTAGGTTTCTTTACAAGCATTTGTTACCTTTGCATTTGTTCTGTACTACATCTTCACAGCATTACTCTTGGATAAATTGCTGCCTCAGACTGAGTACACTCTTGAAATAAAAAGTCGCTCCCGGATTGATAATTAATGTGAGATAATTAGGTGTTCAAAAGATACATTTTTATGCCTCGATAGTGCTCAAACTTATTTCCAATGCCTTCCTTAGGATCTGGCCCTTGCATGGGAAGGCAGGTTATCTGGTGAATTAAAGAAGCATCAATTGGTATGCAGCCTTGGAGCCATAAGCACCCATCATGAACGAGCACCAGCAGTTGGCAAACAATCGGGCTGGTGATGTTGTAGCGGCCAAAGTGGGGGAGACGCAGCAGGTTTAAGATGCCTGATACGGCTAATCCTTTGACCCATGGCATTGGCTCCACCTTTAGTACATCGTCTTCGAGTACCCGTTCCAGGTATAGCTCCGGGCCTAACGAAGGGAAGGCGTCCAAGTTCCCTAGGTCATGGTCATCGAATTTTATATGGGGGAGGGCACCGAAAATTTTTCCTTGCTGGGGCACTTCTTCTAGGACCAGAGGCATCTGAAGGTAGGTGCGAACAACATCAAAATTGGGGGTGCATGTTGTTGTCTTGTGTGGCCTAACATAAGGTGGTAGCCACTTCAGCAGAGTCCATTCACCTGCGGATGATTCAAGGTACTCTTTGCATGGTGAATATGGAACTCCTCAGTTAGAGCCTTAATAGTTTCATTAAAAAAATGTGTACCTCTGTCACTCATCAAGATATTCAAACACCCAAAATTGGTCATAATATTTTCAAAAATGAAGTGTGCAGCAGTATCCGCAGTACAATCCTTGATATATTTTTCTTTTGCCCACCTGGTAACATAATCCGTGGCAGTAATAATGTACCGAGCACTGGTCTTCTTTCTTAGGGATTAATGGGGCTGATGAAATTGATGGCCCATTTGTTGAATGCTTGCAGGGCCATCTATGGTTGCAGGGGCATCTCATCCCGTCATGAGGGCTTCCCGGTTCATTGGCATGCGTCGCAGGCCTAAAAATATGTATGAGCATCATCGTGCAGTGTGGGCCACCATATCCCGGCCCTTAATACCTTCTGCGCAATAGCTTTACCCGTGTAATGTCCTCCCACAATTACTCTGTGGGCTTCAGCTAAGATATCCTGTCTCTCGTGTTTGAGTACATACCTTCGCAGCACCTCATCCACTCCCAGCTTTTAGAGTTGTCCCGCAATTATAGTAAAATCGGTTGTGCGGGCAACTAGTTCCTTTTTCTACAGTATTGAATAGCCATTAGGGGCCTTGCCTGTGGTCAAGAAGTGGATAATATCGGCAAAGTGCTCATCAATTACCTTGATAGAAAACAAATGCTCGTCATGAAATCCATCGTCTAAGTTAGTTGGCTCTTCCCCATTTTCGATCCTTGACAAGTGATCTGGTTTCGTGTTCAACCTCCCTAGTTTCACAATGATTTCAAAATCATATTCCTGAAATAGTAGTATCCACCGATATATTTCAACCCCCCAACACAGGCTTATTAACTAGGTATTTCAAAGTTGAATGGTTTGTGAAGTGTCCACCTAGAAAATAGTGCATGTACGTTTGGAGGGAATACACCATCACCAACCCTTCCCACTCCATGGTGAATAGTTACGCTCTGCGTTCGAAAGCTTCCTACTAGCGAAGGCCACTGGGTGATCGATATCCCCTTCTCCAGGTTGTGCTAAGACAACTCCCAATGTGATCCCTGATGCATCTACGTGGACGTGGAAGATCTTTGTCCAATTTGGGAATATCAGAATAGGTACAGTCACCATATTTTCTTTTAATAGTTCAAAGCTTTTCTGGAATTCATCATCCCAAAAGAATGAGACATCCTTTTTTAGAAATTTCCATCGGAGCAGTGATCAAAGTGTACCCCTGAATGAAATTTCTGTAGTAATCTATGTGGTTGAGGATGGAGTGCAACTGTTTTCCAGTAGTTGGAACTGCCAAATTGATGATAATCGCAATATTTTATGGATCAAACATCAAGCCCTATTGACATACTGTGTGTCCTAATAGAATCCCAAATGGGACACAGATTATGCATTTCTTGATGTTTATCGAAATTTGGTGTTTCCTGCAGGCATCTAACATCATGTGCATATTCGGTACATGGTTCTTTACTAATCCAAACACTTTACATTCATCAAAGTATACTTCTAGGAACTTGTGAGTGAATTATTTTAACACAACTACAACAACGGGTGAAAAGATGGCAGGGACATTCTTTAATACAAATGGCATGATAGTGTACTGGAATGAGCCCCACTCCATTGCAAAGGTTATCTTGCTGCAATATTAAGGTGCTATGCAGATCTGATGGTACCCCAAGAACCCATCGGTAAATGAATGCACTTCCTAACCTCCCACATTATCTAAGATCTCATCGGAGAATGGTTTGGGGAAAGGATCATGTACGCAGGTGTCATTTAACTTGTGTATATCGACACAGATCCTTATTTCTCCTTTTTTCTTCTTTTCCTGGACCACCATGGGGCTTACACAATCTAATTGTTCTACTGGTTCAATGATACCTGCGACCACCATTTCCTTGATTTCCTCCTTAAATTTTTGTTTTTATTTTGGGTTCAGGCAATAGGGTCGTTCTTTTACTAGGTGCATGTTTGGCTTCAGCATAATCCTCATGACTCCCATATCCCCTAAGATCCCCTTGAGTTTATAGAACTTGGTCGGGAATAGATCATGATATTCAGTTAGCAGCTCTGTGACCCTTCCTACCTTGCCATCATCCCAGTAATCCCTAAACTTGGCCATCTTGGGCTGCTTTTCCATGCCAATATTTCCTTCAATTTCAGAGGTTTGGTGACATCAATTTCTTGCAGCATCGGTCCTGCAAAAACACGTTCCCCTTCTGACTCTGTGATAGTGATATTTCAAGGATCCTCATCGCATGCTTCTATTGACAAATTTCTACAGTTTACAATGTCCTGTATCTGCGCATCCCAGGTTGGTGCAATACGTTCTTGCTTTGGGAGGGACTCACTGAAGACCAGAGCATCTATATCTTGTAGGGCTTCATCAAGTTGCTCAGTGCCTCCTGTCAGTCCAAACGCCGTTATGAAGTCTTCAAACATTGTACTCCAATTTCGGGTACATTGATGTAGTTCCGCGTCCAAATACCAGATAGTAGGGATTGGTCCTAATGTGTGAATAAACCTATGGACCCATTCATTCCATGTGTCCTCATTCTATACTCCTAGCCAGAGAGCCAAGTTCTTGCATGGATCCCCTTGACCCGAGAAGAATTATTTTGGCAGTTTGAATGGTACGTTAAATCATAAGATAATCATCCTTCGACATTCCTCCCAGTCCCAGAAAGCTCACTTATGATTTTCCCACCAGTGCGCGGGGGTTGCGCGCATGGCCAAGTCAAGGGCCCAAAATCTTCGTTCTTCAAGGAATTTTGCTTCAATTTCTTTGAGGAAATTTTCAACATTACCAAAGCCATAAAAGTAGGGTAGTTCTCTTACCTCTGAGGAAATGCATCGGAAGCTTTTTGTGACTTTAAGACACCTTAGTGCAGATACGTCATGCAGTTGGTTCTGCCAGTTTTCTATCTCCCCGTCTGAGTCAGATAAACACTCATTGTCTATTTCCTAGCATAACATGCCATCAGCCGTGCAGTTGATCCAGTCGCTGTCCCAGGTGGTCAATTTGTATATGTGATCAACATCCTCTTCCTCTTGTATTGATTCAGTGCACCACTCTCCTTCTACTGGATCCAACGGGACTATCACCCTTGTGACTTCATTTTCAAAGATCATGCTCCTTCTTTTTAAATTAATGATACCTCCCATGTCAATAGCCCAATCCAGGCCCAAGAGTGCAGGATAAGGATCCGCGTCATCCACTATCTGAATTACCTCAAAATCAGCGTAAACTTTAACACCCGCAATATCTACCACTACCTTCGTCAGTCATCCCAATGGGATGATCTTCTGTTGATTAGCCATCCATAGCTGAATAGTCAACCATTCTAGCTTAGGTTCTCCCATTCATTGCCAGGTCTGTTTAGGTAAGAAATTTTCATCTGACCCTAAATAAAGGATTACTTGGTCCATTTCATAGTCTCCAATTTGCGTGGTCATGTGCATTTCTCGTCCCATCCTTTTTTTGGTTTTGTATATCTTGTCCAAATTTTTAACGTCAGGTTGTAAAGCGATATTTTCTACGTAGCTATCTATTAGCGCTTGGAGATTCTCTACGACCTTCTGGTTGCGCAACAGCTTCATACATGCCTAGAGGAATGATTTAACTATCTCATCTGCTTTTGGATCTATCGTACCTTTTTCAATGGTTGCTTCATCTTCGGTCATCTCCCTCCGGACTTCTATAAAGATTTATTTCTCCCTTTTCAGGTCAAAACCTTCTATTTTGTCCTCAACCTTCCATATTAATGATTCAACCTCAGCCTTTTCTTCAGCTCCCTCAGTGGCAATGTCACTGCATGAGATCACATTAATACATGGTCCATTGTCCTGTGGTTCTACCTTAACCCTTTACACATTTTGCGTCGGTGTCTGTTGTTTCTCTTGAATGTTTTCTATTAATACCATGCAGTATTCAATGACGTGATCGAAATGCCTACAATATATGCAGGACTAGCGTGCCAGGTTCGGGAAATCTTGTACAAAATGTCCCATGTTGCCACAGTTGTAACAGATCAGTTTTCCACGTCCTCGACCGACACTCCCCCCTCTCCATCCTCCCCTTCCTCTTGCGGTAGATCCTCCCCATCCAGAAGGAGACAGTGGTGATGAGAGGTCTACCTGCACCCTGTATAAATTTCCCCTATCTACCATGAGGTCGAGTGTTCGACAGTTTTGCTCGCCATGACCCATAAACTAGCAGAATTTGCACCACTGTTGTTTCAATTCTGGAACATAAGCACCCAACTGTGGGCAGTGATTTGTATCATGTCTTCCGGCTACCCAAAATTCATCACACCATAGTATAGGCTTGCTAAGGCTAGTCATTTCCCTAGGTCATAGAGGGCTTGGTCCCCCAACCTGCATATAATCCGATAACAGCAGGCATTAATCCTTAGTGTGACCCGACACCCTATATCGTATGCACTGGATATCCGTGCTGGCTTCTTTACCACAATCATTTCACAAGATCTGAATTTCTAAGTGCATTTCCTCTAGCTGGTTCTGGATTTGTAGGGTTGCAAACTACGTATCATCTCTTAGCACAACTTCTAATTTCATGGCAATCTCTAGATCTTCCTCTTGGGAGCCAATATTTTGTTGTCTCATGGACCCACACAAGTGTGGTAATAGCATAGTGATAAACCATTCCTTGTGTTGGTTATCTTCATAGATAAATCCCCCATCATTGATAACCTTTTTCACTCATTGGTCATCTTCCAAGACAGATTTTGTAGGTCCCTGCTTAAATTCCTTTAGTTCGACTACACATTGAGAGTATGAATTAGGCTTCCAGAATTGTTTCTTTTGGGCGTTCTTAATATCTTGTATTGATGTGTTTTCATGCTGACCAATATATCCCATAAACCAATCTAGGGCCCTTCCCTTGAAGGCTAGGGAGAGCTGCACTTGTTTGATAACATAATTGTTAACATTATGTGCGGTCCCTACAGACTCTGCTATGAGCCATAATCGATCCATGTCCTCATCCCCTATGCCCTTAAAGGTAGGTAGCTTCATGTGTGTGGCCATGTCACCCTCCAGGGGTGGCAGAGGAGGTGTAGGAGACTTCTTACCCTTATGTGGGTTCGATGCAGGTGTGACCGGGGGAGGGGCGATTCCACCTTGCGCAACCCCTCCTTGGTTAAGATCTAGTGATTCCCTTAAGGGTTTGTATACGGATCTGTCTCCTTCTTTATTAACCTGGTAGTATTTATCACTTCGTGTCATGCTCCCACTCTGTTCGGAGGTCATTCACTCGGTGTGGCCACACAAGACACCCTTTTCGCTCAATAGCATCTTAATCAATAGCGGCAGGGTTTTTAAGAACTTACCTCTCAATCCCTTGAAGAACCTTCGCTCTACTTCTGAATATGATATAAATTGATCAACAAAAAATTATTTCACGAATCCTCCCAATATACTATCAACCCAATGATCTACAGTTATGGTAATCTTATTATCATTCTTTTCCAATTGTTGGATCAATTCGGGGGTCCACTGTGTGACCTGATCATCTTTCCAACAAGTCTAAAACTCTACCACCCATGCTAGCCACTCTTGTAACTCGTGTACGAAGGATACAAAGAATATTTCGTGCACTTCCGTAAAAATATACCTATTTTTCCACTCTTCCGCAGACAACTTTTCACTCCTATTCTCCTTTAGGTAAAATTCCTGAATCTACTTATCGAAACAATATTCTAACTCAGGTTTTAATGGCTTCCAATGACCCCGTTGCATTACCAAATCTCTCTCTAAAAATTCTCCCGGTCCCGACAATGGAACCATTTGTTGGCTTAAGGGGTCTTGACCCAACTTCAGTTTTAAGTTTTTCCAACAAACCCTGATACTACTGGGCCTTTCGGCAATGGCCTGCTTATGCAGGTCAAGGTTTCACCCGAAGTAGTATGGGAGGGTGTTGGAACTAGGTTTCTGCACCCTAAGAGAGAGAAATTTATTTAAAGGGGGTCCTCTTAGATCTAACAAACTTGCGCTTGGAGAATCCCTAACCCAGAACCCTTAACAATATATTGGTGAGTAGCCCAAGTGAAGCCTAGTAATCAGATGTGATAACTCATTAATCAGATGTAATAAGAAAAATCATAGCCAGATCTATGCATTTACTTCTTTTTATAGCATCGAATCCACGTGCATGTAAATAAACCATCAACAAGCATATTACATATAACTAGAAATCGAGATACAAAATATTCAGATATCAAAACAGTCTTTCCATTCATTTTTACTCCAATTTACTTACAGACTCTATCTATCGGCTCGCGCACACAACTAGCGGGTTCCGCACACAATAGGATTCAAGGTCTCCGCACACATATCCAGCAGGAGCCCTCATCCAGACAATTAACAACAAATCACAAGTTCGTATTCCACTTTCATTCTTCTCTACTTTTATTAGACTTGATTTATCTATCTATTTATAACATGATATCTTGCGCTATCCTATGGTCCGCAAATTGTGGTTTGAGGACCCTTGGTCTACCCTTTGACCCATTACAATTCATTTTGGGTTTTAACCCTATCCAAACCCCCTGCGCTAGACTAAATATTACAAAATATTACAAAACTAGACAAAATTGCGGTTAGGGAACCCCGTTTGAACGAGAATTTTGTCAGGGCCCAACTTGAAGATATTTCCACCGATCCAAGTGCAAGTGGTGCTTTTTCTGATGATCTTTCTCTTCTCCTTGGATGAGATGTTTGGAGGGAAATTTTCAGCAACCAAGTAGCTATCTATGTCAGCAAATCACAGAGAGAGTGTTGAGATAGCAAATAGGTGTTCATCCGGAAGCTAGTCATCCACCATTCCTTCCTCATCTACAGGTAGAGTTAGTCTAGATAAGAAATTTGCAACAACATTCTCCTTCTGTGGTTTATCAACAATTGTCAGGTTAAACTATTGTAATAACAACAACCATCTAATTATTCTAGCATTAACATCAGGTTTATTCATTAAGTACTTGATGGCTGCATGGTCAGTGTGTACAAATGTCTGATAACTAGTGATATAATGTCTAAATTTGTTTAAAGCATGGAAATTTTTTTTTTTTTCCTTTTCTATGAAATTATAGTTGAGTTTAGACTTGGACAAATTCTTGCTAATGAAATAGATGGCATCAGGTATTTTGTCTTCCAATTGCCCCAAAAGCTACCCCCACAGCTTTGTCTGATGCATCTGTATGGATGTGGAAATGCAGAGCCCAATTTGGACCTCAGAGAATGGGGGCACTAGTTAACTTTTCCTTAATGAGCTCAAAAGCTTCTTGACAAAGAATGTACTAGATAAACTCAGAATCTTTGGCCAACAAACCAAATAATGGTGAAGCCAATTTGTTGAAGTCTTGGATGAAACTTATATAGTAGCCAACTAAACCTAGGAAACTTCTGACATATCTCTGCTTTTGAGGAGTAGGCACCCTTTTTATGATGGTGATTTTTTTTTGGGTCCAGATTTATTCCTGCTTGTGATATTGAGTGGACCAATAATACTCCTACTCTTTTTAAAAATTCACACTTTTTCGAACTCAGGGAGGGATGCATCTCAATGCACCTTCTCAACACCTTTCCCAAATTGGAGAGAGCTTCTTGGAAGTCATCCCCATAAGGTATGAAATCATCCATGTAGATTTTAACTGAGTCATGGACTAGCTCAGAGAAAATTCTCAAGACAACTCTTTGGAAAGTAGTTGGGGCATTTCACAACCCAAAGGGAAGGACTCTATTAGTGAAGGTTCCCCAGGGACATGTGAAAGTAGTATTTTCCTGGTCTTTAGGGCTAATTTGGATCTGGTTATACCCATTTAAACCATCTAGGAAATAAAATAATTTATTTCCTGCAAGGCCATCCAGAACTTCATCTATAAATGGCAAGGGGAAATGGTCATTCTTGGTGGCTTTGTTGAGTTCCTAAAAATCAACACAAATTCACCATTTTTCATTCTTCTTTCAGACTAGTACAAGAGGAGATACCCACTCACTATTTGATATAGGATATATGAAACCTACATCCAATAATTGTTGTAGTTCTTCCTTTACGATGTCCTTTAGATCTGGGTTGATCCTTCTTTGGGGTTAGCGCACAGGCTTGCACCATTATTTAATGTAGATATGATGTGTGCACACCAAGGGATGCAACCCATTCATGTATTTGTAGTCCCAAGAAAATTCATCAAGGTTTTCTTTCAAGATTTGGCATAGCTACTCTTCTTCTTTAGTTGATAGAGATGAGTTAAGTTTAAGAGATTTTTATGGGCAAAATTCCATATCCTTGGTGGCTTTAGAAGTTGAATCCACTGAGTGTAGTTCCATCCAAGGGTGGATTTTAGACTTTTTGACTAGGTCATAAAGTGGACTATCACTGGGGGGATGGTTCTGAATGATTTGATCGATGAGGTCATCCTCGTCATGTTTCCCCCCTCTAAGAACAACATCTATGGTAAAAATGGGGTAGGGCATAGTATTGTATACTTCATCTTCTTCTTCTTCATCCTCCAACCATAAAGGTATTTCATGGTCAATGGAAGTTTGGGCAGGAGGATATAATACCAACTATTTAGACAAGGGCTCGTTCTTTATAGTCATGTTTCTGGCCCAACAACTTATATAAGCATCGGTAGTGGCTAACCAAGGTCTCCCTAAAATGAGAGGATATCTATTAAAGTTGGTTTTTGGCTGGAGAACCAATAAATATGTAGGGTATTCCCAAGATTCAATTGAAACCATAACATTATCAAAAATTCCTTCCAGATCTACTATGGACCGATCTGCAAGTTGTAGAACCATTGTGTTTTTCCTCAAAGTCCCTTGGAGGATGAGTTTAATCATAGTTTCCTTGGTAATTACATTGATGGCAGCCCCAAGATCAATCAAAGTATTGGGGACTATGACACCATCTATGTGTACATCTATACCTGGACTACCAGGGTCCAAGTACTTCAGGAAGATCACCCTTTCCAACATTAAGTCAGGCAATTGTCCTACTACATTGATGGTGGTGGTATATTTCTTCTTTATCCCATGTTTCTTAAATAAATTTTCCTTGATGAGCCTATTTTAAATAGGGACATCCTTAATGGCATGGAGAATGGTTATTTTCACACACAAATTTTTCAGTTCTCCTAGAAGTTTAGTATCTTCTGGGGTGTGCTGACTAGAGTAGAACAAGCACTCAGGAAAAGGAGGTTGTTGGATCTGAGGGTTAATTTCTTCCTTTTCCTCCTCAACCTCTGTAGGTGAATACGGAGTATGATTTCCTGAGATTACTCTTCCTGACCTGAGATTTATCTCATGTATCTCCACAACATAAGCTGGATAGGATGTCTCTCTACTGTAAACCTCCTGTGCATGCTTGTTCTTCAAATTCAGATTGGGTTGTGCGGGCATATGAGGCATATTGGGTGGAGAAGAATGAGAGAGATGAGGATGAAGTTGGGGTGGAGGTATTAGAGTAGGTGGTTGATTATGTTGAGGCCTCCACCCTTGTGATGGGTTACTCCACTAAGGTGGTTGAGGAACTTACTGCTGAAATGGTTGGTTCACAGGCTAATGGTAATATGGAGGGTTGTTGTTAACAAAACAGATTACAAAATAGAAGAAAAGAGAGATCAATGTCTTCTAAATCAACCTCTTTGAGGGGGAAACTGCAACTTACAT
>JAXQQM020083052.1:0-19784 GCA_034641835.2 Pinus albicaulis
TGAAGGAGCTCGGATAAGGGTACAAAACTTGACTTTCTTGCAGAAAACATTTCGGATAATCTCAAAGTGTAGTTCAGATAGATCATAGCGATATTCTCTGCGTAATTTTATAAGATAGAAAGCATGATTACAGTGAAGACCAAGAAGGCAGAACTTTGGTGATATATCACAACAAATGTTTCGGTGCTAAATCTCGGTACCTCCACAACAAATAAGTTTGGTGCTATCACAGTGATAAGCGTTCAAAGCTACTATAGTTAGAGGATTTCGGTGCTTCCACAACGAAAGGATTTCGGTGCTATCACAAAAAAAGAATCTCGGTGCTACCACAGTGAATAGGATCTCAGTACTACCACAGTAAGAATATCTCGGTGGTGATAGTGTCTGGGTGCTAAGAAGGTCGAAGTGGAAGAGGAATGGAGAAGAGAAAAGGAGCAAAAGGTTGACTATCAAGAGAACTTGTGTCTTGGTCTTGGAGTGGCAAATAGGTCAAGGGTGATGGTCTTGGTATTCGTCAATTGGAATTTATATAAGAAGAATTTGTGCAGGTTTTCCTTTCAAAGAGTGGGAGGTTTTGGCCTTGGCTGATAGCCTACATTCTGTGTCTCTTGTCTATTTATGTCCCTGCATGGTAGCTGTTTGATGAAGAAGAACAATAATAACCTAAGTAAAGGAAGATCCTAATCTAAAGAAGTAAAAACCTCTTACAAGAAATTACTAGTTAAAGAGAAATCACTTAATATCTTTGCCCTAGATTTCTCGACACTTCTCTCTTTAAGTTTGCCACTTGCTTGCAATGACTCAAGATAATGTGAATAGGAGGGATATAGTGCCTTGACACAGGCTGTGAGAGGAACATCTATTTCAACATCGATGACTTTTATGTCATGCATAATGGATCTTATTTTTGATGCTAAGGTAAGAGAATCATCATTTTCAACTCAAGATTGAACAACTTAATCATCAATTGAACAACTTCAAGTTCGGAGTGTGAGTCATATAATTCCTTCAACTTCTTTAAGGCTTCAAAAACATTTGAAAAATGTGAAATATAATGACTCACCTCTTCATTTACTGACACTGCAATCAAAGCACAAGCCTTGCAATTCTTGTTTTCCCAAATGGCAAGTGTGCTTTTCAGGTGCATTTGCTGCTTCTCCTTCACAGACTCTTTTCCACAACTCATTGAAAATTAAGGTGTGCTTTATCTTCCTCGACCACTTAGGGTAGTTCTCTTTGACAGAGTGAACCACTCCAACTATATAGATAAGTGAATGCATTCTAAACAAAAAACTATCTGCTTTTGAAAAAAAAGTTCACCCTTTGTTGGGCATATAAATAATCACACCACTATATAATATATCACTCACCACTTATAATGTGTGATGTGTGATATATATATCATTGCATGCATACTCCATACAATATATGTGTTGTGTTCTGCCCTTTTTTTAAATAAAATAATGAGTTATATGGCATCATACTCATATCATGCCCCTTGATAATATATATATATATATATATATATATATATATATATATATATATATATATATATATATACCATCATGCTCATTGTGAAAATTTCAAGACTGAAATCTTATTGCAGCATCTGGTATTATTTCTTCTAGCTGATAAATTAATTATTCAGTTTATTGCTACGACAACATCGAAATAAACACACTGCAAACTTCACAAATAAAACTGCGGGAATAAAATGTTGAGAATTGGTAGGGGCTTGTGATTAATACAAAAATTCTCTTCCTGATAATTACTTATGAACTTGATTATGTCTTCTTAGTTGATCCTTCATCAAGTCAATTATCAAAGTACTTATACAAATGTAGAGACAGAATTGATTTTACTTGTAACTGAATATGTTGCAATGTAATTAGGAAGGTAAATCTCTGATATACCTTCCTTACCATCTATATCCTTTATATCACTGACTTGACTATGACACATTCTTACAATAGATACTGTATAGCTCAAAGATATCTGCGCTCGTACCCTCCTGTACCTATTCGCAAATCTGTTCTCTGGTGCACCCAACCGCAGTCTGTTCCTCCTGTTCTTTTCGCAATATACTGCCCTTCGATCTGCATTAAATCCTGTGCTTAGATACGCAATTTTAGATGCTACAAAACCTCAGTAAGATCCGCAATTTCTATTCCTTCTCCAACGCTGTCTGTCTCTTACTTATCCACAATTTTTCTATGTTTTTCTGCGAAGGCTACAGGGGTATTTATAGTTGTTTGCCCCTGTATATAAGCCGACCTTACAAGTGAATCGGTGTGACTATTTAGGAGCCGACATGACTGTTTAGGAGGCCGACTTCTCCAGCAGTTTGAAGGCTAACTTGACACATTATTTAGGCTTGTCTATCAACGTTGTATGAGGGCTAAATGATAGCCATTCTTCCGCGGTTTCTAGACTTGTCTTGGAGCATTTTATTATCTTTGTCTCCTTTTCATAATCATGAAGACCAACCTAGTTACATTTTACAACACTCCCTCTTAACTAGGGAGGTATTCATATAGTTACATGATCATTTTTAAACGAAAGAATCTCATAAGAAAAATCGGATTGGTAATCACATCTATATAGCATCATTTCAACCAGCATTGTACTAGTGCAAAGCCTTGACTAACAACCCCATCTCTTCAACGAGACAATGGGCTTCAATACTGGCGAGACACATGACTTATAGACACCTTCGTAATTGTCTCTCCAAGGTACATACTCCACCTGGGTGTTCCCAAAGTATGACCTTCCTGGACTATTCTTCTATTGGGTAGCTAGCCCTTAAAGAATATCGGTCCCCGACTACTCTTATCTTGAATGCCCGATCCAATTCTCAAAGAGTATCGAATGCCAGATGATTACCCAGTCCTCCATTCTATCTTCCCAAGACTAGAATGATGTGTCTATCCCTCCGTCCCAGGGAGGACCTATTCCACAAGGGAATGTACTCATTCTTATACAAAGAATGTGCCTAAGCTCATCCTTAGGAATTACCAAGTTTCTTCCAAGTAAGAAACTTACCATCAGGCTCTGTCTTAATCAGGGACCTCCAGCAGCAATGGTGAGACACCCAGCTGCTCATGAAGAATTTCTGTCCTTGATGTCATGGATTTCGGTATTGAGGAATCTCCATCTTTTAGCTTCATAGGGCACAAATCATTCATCACTTTCATCCTGAGTTTTGTCAGCTATCAGAGTGATTCACCAGACTTCCTTATCTGGTCCACTATTGTGCCATGCTGCTTTCCTTTGAATCATCTTCTAGGATCATACATCCTTTCTCATGATTAGCAGCCCTGCACAAATTCATCCAGATAAACATTTACATATGAACCTTTTAAAACAAAACTTACCTTAGTGATGTTCTTTCACCATGACATCTTCCTGTAAGCATCGACATCCTTCATACATATTGACACATCTCCTAATGATATGTTTTCCAAGGGTCTTCTTCTTTACCAGACTTCCATCAGAGTCTACATATCTTTCCAGGAGATCTCCTAGTCACATCTTATTGTCCTCCAGATGATAAATGCCTCTTGACATGGTTGCATTTCATGATCTCTTCCTCTCTGCACATTTTTGATTCCCATGAACGTACAACTTTCCTAGTTTCTTGTTCATGTACAACCACCTCATAGTCCATGAGGACATATTATGTTTATTTCATCTGTCCGTGCATTGAGAGATACTCCTCCATAGATCATACTTCTAAGTACAGAAGTCCATTACCTGCAACCATATGACATGACTTCAAAACATCTAATGTCAGCATATAAATATATACATACCTCATACCTTTTTCCCTTGAGTCATCTTGTAGCAATTTCTCTAGAATGAAGAGCTTCATTCCCTTGACCTGCTTCATCAATATGTCATCACATTCAGAAATATGTTTCCATGATGACCCTTGCTCTTGATGACTGCTTTACATTAGTAATGTTTGTCAGAGAGGTTTTCCCGGAGTTGATTCACCGAGAGCTCCTACCATGCTTAGATCAGGATGCTACATTATCGCATAACCAATAGAAGTCAATTTCTTATTCATAAGTTTGTGTGATTTTCCTTGATTCTTCCTTTCTCTCCTATTGAGATTGTCCCTTTAAGACCAACTTTCTTGTAATGCCCATAAGTCTTCCACTTTTCCTAAACTTTCCTTTTTCCTGCTTGTCCATCTTATCATCTCTTCCAGATCTCATAGTTGAGACCTTATGAAGATATCCCTTCATTCTTTGATACCTTCAATTTTTTGTAAATTAGGCTTGATGTCTCCAATCTTGTTATATAGGGATGTAAGGACTTTTATTGATTTCAGAAGGATCCTTGAGCCCTTCTATCCTATTCCATGTATTTAGATGAATCTTGACCTTTGGAGACTTTTCATGACTTTACTTTCTTCAAGGACTGTGACTATCCTCTTCATGCAAGGAATCTTGTTGTTGTGGAGGTAAATCCCCTCTGCGGACAGAGGCGATCCCTACTAGCCCAGACCGGGTCTAGAAACAATCGTTCATGCTATAGTGCAGGTTCCTAATTGCAAATAAACCAACTAGCGATGAAGGCTTACCTGGAATCCAACGCTGTCGCTTGTAGAGAAAGTAGCGCTCCCGTTCCTTAGCTCTGGCAGATCACAATCCTCACGATCTCCGTGATCGGACACCTGCACATGCAAGAAACAAACCAAACGCAAGTGTAAAATCCAGTACATACAACTATATGTCAGTCAAAGAAGACATAACTCATGATCATCATTAAGAACAAGAGTGGAACCATAACCAATAGTCGCTTATCATTAATTAATCAAAAGAAGAATACAACCATAGCTCTGACGCTGAATTCTCCTTCGGAGGGTTGTCAGCAGAACGTGTCTCGATAAAGCCTGCCAGGGATGGGACAAGCCTCTCTCTCCGGATGTCTCGACAATGATCTCCTTGCTTGGATTTGGCCTTAAGGGAATGAATCAAGGCTCTGCAGCATTAGGCTCTTGGGAACTTGGAGACTAGCTTGCAAAGGAGATGAGCAAGCTTTTATAGATGGAGGAAGAGGAGTTGGGATCCCTATAATCATGGGATTGGCCCTATTCTCAAGGAAGCTTCCATGAGAGGTGGCAAACCACTTCCTCTACATGGAGATCTGTAGCCAAACCTCCCAACTCAAGATAGATACCAATTTAGGATTTGGTTGGAGTGAATCTTCCACCATTTATTTTTAAAAAACACTCCCTAAATTGGCTGGCGTGAGTGCGACTCTGAGACAGAGCGCCAATTGGCGCGCCCTCTTTGAAGGATTTCCCCCATTGGCGCGGGTACTGAACTGTCTAGTCGCGCCAATGAAGAAAAGGCCATTGTAAGGGTTTTTCACAAGGAGATGTCTTCAGGGCAATGAAAGCTCATGTCCAGAGGGATGTCATGAAAGTGTTTTCAAGTCATGTTACTGCTCACAGGTCACGGAATGAGCCCTCTAATTGTGCGGGATGGGGAATTGCAGGGACGGTGACAAATTGCTGTGTAACAGATGCCCCCTAAAGCATGAGGCCCGAAAGAGAGAGGGGTGAAATGCTTTACGAGAACGTGTTCAACTGAAAACACTGCCGTCGGAAAACCTGCGTAGAGAAGTACAACTGATATCTCAAATACATGATATATATGTGGTATGGGCGCAACCATCCATAACAGAGTATGTAATAAACCAGATCCGAGGCATGGATGCAGCCATCCAGTGAGGATCGATAAATAGACTCAGGTATGGTCGCAACCATCCAGTGAACGAGTCATGTAACCAATCATAATAATCCACAAAATCGCAGCCTAGATTTTAACAGACAGGAATCCAGGGTCTTGCGCTCCATCTCGACCCGAACAAAGTACAAGTTCAAGCATGTGAATGAGTGAGCTGAAGTCAAACATGCAAGAACATCGTCTGATTACCAGCCAGTGATGAAAACTATTAACAGACGCGAGAGGAACCACCAATAATGACAATGGCCCTCAAGGTACTATAGGTACAATCTACGGCATGTGAATCAATGAGCTGGCGTCGAACACCCGTAGAATCACTCGATCGGAGGCCAATGATGAAAACCTCATGTCGAACACGAAGACCCTGCCATTGAGGCATGCGGGCTCCAAGGTACCAGCAGGGAGTCTCTAGATCAGCTTCCTGGATAATGAGCTGAAGTCGACAGGAAGTGACCTTGATCGAAGGTGGGCCATAATGTTTCCCACATCATCGACGCGAGACAAAGGAATAAAATGTCTTTTGTGAATCACGATCAGATGAGAATCAGAGGAAGGTTGGTACTTGCAGAGGTCAACTTCTCTTGAACATATAAACGACACGACAGTGGATTTGGCAGTATTTGACATCAACGGATCAGAGGTCATGGCGACGAGGCAAAGAGCAGATGAGAGGTCAAAAAGGATCACCCAAACCCACGGAGGCAAGTGAAAAATGAGATGAGATGTCCCCAACCCGGCACGAACGCAGGCAAGTGCCATGTTCAAGAGCGACATACTGCCGACACGATAGAGGTGTTGGTTCCATTTTCCCCACCATTTCAGGCGAGTACCTCTTTATTTTTACACAAGCTTGAAGAGGATACCATATGCTTGCTGTATAAGCCCATCCTAATACATTTAACGAGCCCTAGGAAGGAGAAACTCGAATACCGTCATTACGACTGAGTCCGATGTCATCAGGGTTTAACGAGTCTGACAAAGGAAGAACTCAGCGTCTTTTCATGTTTAGAGAGTTTGAAAAGACAGCAGAAAAGTAA
This sequence comes from Pinus albicaulis, assembly GCA_034641835.2. Classification (NCBI taxonomy): domain Eukaryota; kingdom Viridiplantae; phylum Streptophyta; class Pinopsida; order Pinales; family Pinaceae; genus Pinus; species Pinus albicaulis. The sequence goes on from JAXQQM020083052.1 coordinate 6,800, forward strand.
ACTCCAGAGGTCCCTTTTCGTAAATAGTTCCTCAGATCCGAAAAGGTAGAAAACTTTGTCTGAGAAAACCTCCTAGTCGCGATAGGCTAGGGTATTCCTTTTTCGTAAAGAATCTATCCCAGCCTGAAAAAGGGGTAAATGTATACTGGGTAGATGTCGTTTCGTGGCCACTTTAACGAGATCGAAACGACAAGGGCCTCGACAATCTTTTCATGTTTAGAGAGTCAGAAAAGAGCTGAAAGATGACTCCAAAATGACTTTTTCGTGTATTTACCGAGTCCGAAAAAGTATAAAATACAACTCGTGTCACCGTTTAAGTTCCGTAAAAACCTGTTGCTGCACACAAAGGCAAGTGTAAAATCTATTTTCGACAAGATATATTAAAATATTGATTAAAAATGACTTTTAAAACCTATTTAGATTTCAAAAGGTTATAAACACATCTCAAATGGTAAAAACAAAATTACTTTTACTATTTACCTCATTGGAGAGCAGCAGTGGTCCATTTGTGAGCAAACTTCTGACGGCGACTGTGACTGATCCGGGCTACCATTCAGATTCCCGTTTGTTCCAGGTAAGAGGCGCTTCTTTGACCTCCATTTCAATCCATTTTTTAGGAGATTTTATTATGCATTAGACTTCTGGGCGAACTATTTTAAAATTTTAGGGCTCGCTCCATTAGCGCGAGTATCGGGCACGGACCCGCGCCAATGGACATTTCTTCACAAAGAGGTCGCGCCAACTGGTGCGACTGTTCGGAAAACAGTCGCGCCAATGGCACAACACAATTTTCCGCTCAAAATTTTGAAAATGTGAGCTATCTATGTGGATTTTCAAATGTTCCAGAGATCTAACAATGTATTTTTGATTGTATTGATGCAGATATAAAGACAAAAATGGTTATCGAATGGAAGGAGAGGGAACATGGAGAGGAAGATGAAATGGCCATCGAGAGTGAAGCCTGCATCACTGCACTTAAGAACTGTGGGCTTAAGAAATTCTTCCTCACACCCTACTTACAAGCTCAATCTGAGCTCCAACAGTACTTGGTTAGCATTTGGGATGAAAACGAAGAAGTATTCAAACTTCGGGACCAAGTACTGGAACTGGAGGTTTCTGATGTATACTTCATAATCAGACTGTCACGCAGAGGTCCGGTGCCCATCTTGACAGGCAGCAGACCATCAGGGGAAAAGATGGAGCAGGTAATGGCGAGGGTGTGCCCAAGGGCACGGACCGGATCAGGAAGCGGGAAGGCGGACATCCACACTGTCGAGGATCTAACACTCAGAGTAGTGCTACACACCATTCCTCGAGCTGCGGGATCGCAGGCTCCACACGAGGCAACAAAAGCCCAACTCATACTAGCCTCTGAGTGTATGAGTCCTACACTGTTTGATTGGGCTACAACGGTGACAGTCAATATCAAGAGACAACTTACAAAGTGCAAGCAAGCCAAACTGAAACAGTTTGGCTACGGTTCCATTTTGGTAATGTTCATTCTGGAACGATTACCCATCTTTCAAGGCCAAGGGGCCATTGTTGCTGAGTCGATACCAAGAGAGCCAAGGATGGCTCGCTGGGCAGCACTTATGCCCAGGGCAGGAGGAGGCAAACAGATGTCCTGGAGGCTGGAATTTTTCGGATGGTTACGGCGTCAGTTGATTGTGGTCGAGTATTGGCCTTATGCCGGGACCGATTTCACCGGAGACCCAGACCTTCCGCTCCCGGAGGGGGATGACTGGGACGAAGAGTTGGGTATGACCTCTCTTTTTGATTTTTATGTTTTATGATTTTTTGGTAATACGTGTCTGTTCTAATAACAGTTGTTATGTGTATGCAGATGTCGGCCCAGAGAGACCCCCGGGCATGTCGCCCATCGCGCGGAGAACCCATGTTGATCAGGACCCTCAAGCTGAGGGTGGTGAGGGAGGCGAACTGATTCAGAACCTAGAGGGCATTGCCCGGGGGATCCCGGACTATGCACGGCTAGCAGATGTTCCGCTAGCATACCAGCGACACACTGTGGGGGTGCCCAGTCGCCTTCACCGCCTACTGAGACGCTTAGTGCGCGCGGTAGCATGTTACCACGAGCACCATGCGGATTAGACACCTAGGGCTTCTTTCATGCATATTTTTTGAGAGACATGTCGTCTCCCGCTGTATTAAGACGAACATGTATATTTTGATTTTATGCGATGCGCACTATGTAAACATTTCGACACATATATATATATACATATCTATTTCTGGATGGATCTTCTACATGTGATGATGTTTGTTTATAAATTGCACAAATGTCGATCTAGAACCAAATTAGCTATTGCATCTGTTAATGTATTCATATGTTTGGGTATGTGTTGATATGTAATATAGTTAAAATTTCTTTCCAGCAGACGAATACACAGATACAAACGTAAAATGGATGGGTTTCTTACTGAATAATGCCCATTAAGCTGTAATATTACAAGTTGTGAGTCTAGATATACAAGTAATTCACGGATACCAAGGTTTACAACCTCGGTTAATAATTTTAACACAACACTATATTCCGCGATGTTATTTGTAGCACGCCCCAGACACACACCTTGCAGGTTGACCAACTCACCAGCAGGATCATAGATTACCCAAGCTGTCGAAGACAGATTCCTGGTACTGCGGGAGGCACCATCCGTGAAACCCACAAATGGAGTAATGGACATCTGCATAATCAGGAAGACTCGATCAACAGAAAGATGTTTACATCGCACACCACACCACACATGCACACAAATGAATAAACACACCTATGTACACACACCACACTAAAAATAACTTCAAGCGTAGTATTTCTTAAGGTACAGCCCATTTCTAGGTTGCGCCAACGGAACTCCTTCATAATCAATGAGCTCATAAGCCCAATTTTTCAATACTCGCTTTACTATATAGGGCCCATGCCACATGGGTTGGAGCTTTCCTGTCCCGAGTTTGTCGTGCACTTGGTCGTATAGGAGGACAAGGTCCCCTTCGACAAAGGAACATGGAGAGACAGATTGATCAAAGTGTGCTTTGACCCGCTTTTTCTGTGCCTCGATAACTAAAGCAGCCAAGCGGCGGGTTTCATCCAACCGTTCCAAATACAAGAGACGCTCTTCTTCAGGAGAAGTATTGGGCAAAAGTTCCACAGCCAACTTTAAAGAAGGAATTTCGCACTCAACCGGAAGAGTTGCTTCTAGACCATACACCAATTGGAATGGTGTGAATCTGGTTGCGCTCTTTGCTGACGTCCGGTATGCCCATAGAGCTGAGAACAGTTGGAGATGCCAATTGGATTTATGAATACCAACTGTCCGTTGAAGCATTGTGACCAAAATTTTGTTCACAGCCTCAACCTGGCCATTTGCCTGGGGGTAATATGGCGTTGAGCTATCGTGTCGTAAGCCCAATCTCGATGTCAGCTCGGCCATCATGTAGTCTCGAAAGTGAGTACCATGATCGGTAACAATGGCCTGAGGGACCCCGAAACGTGCAATGACATGGTTGAAGATAAATTGGGCAGCTGTCTTACCGTCGGCGGCTAGTGTAGGCATCGCTTCGGCCCACTTAGTAAAGTAGTTGACAGCGACGATTATATATGCATGCCCCTCGGCCGAATGAGGGTTACACATCATAAAATCTACGCCCCATTTTGCGAAAGGGCCGACAGTAATGACAGGATGCAGAGGGAGGGGTGCCGTGCGCATCTTGCGCTGAAAAACCTGGCACGCGTGACATTTGCGGACTGCGACAATACAGTCTTTGAAGATTGACGGCCAAAAGTAACCCGCACGCAGAATCTTCTGGGCGGTGGCATATCCAGATATGTGACCGCCACAGGCGCCACTGTGACAGTCATTTAAGACTCTTTCGGCCTCTTCCAGAGTCAGGCACCGACGGAGCACCGAATCTACTCCAACCCGGTATAATGTATCTCCTACAATGCGGTAGGGTTGAGATTGATGCCGAATCCGACGTCGGGCATCTTTGGTCAACTCAGAGCGGAATGTTGACGTCTGAAGATACGCAATAATATCACCATATCGTGGGTCACGGGTGCTGATAAGGAAGATGGTTTCGTCTGGAATATGTTCTTCAGGATCAGATGGGGGGGAGTCTGTCGGGAGGGAGCAAATAAGATCTGCGAAAACCAGTGATTTGGTCGACTTAGCAGTAGTAAACTCTAGGTCGAACTCCTGAAGGATAACAATCCATTTGGAGTATTTGCCCTCCAGTACGAGAAAGGATATATATCATGGGGTTGCAATCCGAAATCACGGTTACGGTACGCAACAGGATGTAGTAGCGGAAACGTTGCATAGCTTGTACAACTGCTAAAGCTAGCTTCTTGACGTGAGCGTAACGCGTTTTCGTGTCGAGAAGATTTCGCGATAGATAGTAGACAACGTGTTCGTTGCCATTATCGTCATCCTACACCAGAACCATAGCTATGGTGCTAAAGGCGACGGCCAAGTATAGAGTGAAATCATGGTGATAGTTCGGAGGCCGAAGCAACGGAGCATTAACAAGTAACGTCTTCAGCTTCTCAAAGGATTGTTGAGCGATGTCGTCCCGATGAAAGGGAACGTTCTGCTTTAAAAGACGCGTGAATCCTTTGGCCACTTCCGCGTAGTTTGGTATAAAGCGTCGTAGGAAGTTAGCTTTTCCCTGCAGACTCTGCAATTGATCCAACGAAGAGGGTGATGGGAGATTGACAATGGCCTCGACCTTTAGGGGATCGAGGCGAATCCCGTCCTTGGAGACTATGAACCCCAAAAGACGGCCATAATCCACGCAAAAGACGCATTTATGAGGATTGAGCCTGATATTATAGCGTCGACAGCGAAGTAAAATCTGGCGGAGGTGTTCAGGGTGGTCCTCTCGCCGAGCTGAGTGAGCTGGAAAATCGTCCAGATAAGGTTGAACGATATGGTGTATGTCATGGAACGCGTAAGACATAGCACGCTGGAAAGTAGCTCCAACGTTCTTCAAGCCGAACGGGAGCTTTTTATAAGCAAAAGTACCCCACGGACAGATGAATGCAGTCTTGTGTTGATCAGCAGGTAGAATATTTATCTGATTATACCCGGAGAAGCCGTCCATCAGGGAATAAATCTCACTCCCAGCACATTCGTCGATGATTTGATCTATGAAGGGAGTAGGATAGTTGTCGTTAGGACAGGTGCGATTAATATCACGATAATCAACATAGACCCTTATAGTACCCTATTTCTTATCTACAGGTACAATATTTGAAACCCAATCTGTGAGGGGAATTGGGTAAATGAAGCCCGCGTTCAGAATTTTTTCAACTTCTGCTTTAATAGCAGCAGCTTTGCGAGGATGCACCGGGCGTAGGCATTGGCGTATGGGTTTCGCACCAGGATAGGTAGGAATCTCGTGTACTACTATGCTGGGATCAATCCCGGCCATTTCCTCATAGGACCAAGCGAACACGTCTCTGAATTCTCGAAAAAGATCAGTATAGACTCGTATCTCATCAGGAGAACAAGTCACTCCCACTTGTATATTCTCAACTATCCCTGGTTTAACAGAGATGTCGATTGGAATGGTTTGAGTGATGTTGCTCAGGTTTCCCTCTGAAAACACTTCATGTTTCAATATGGGCGTCTGAAGAGGTGGAGTGGGAACTTGAGATGCAAAACGCTCTAGACAATCTGACATTGCCCCGAAGCTAGGCATGAATGAGGAACGATGATGTCCATCGCTCCAAGGCAGCTCCTCAAGAGACATTGTTTCAACAATGGCTTCATCAGAAGGAAAAATCTCTTTGAGAGGATCAGGCGAATCGGCCTGACCGAGCCAGGGGGATTGAGAGTAGACATCTAAAGCCATGCTCAAAGGAGCATGCTGAGGAGGAGGAGGATCAGATGCGGCAACGATTTCGCAGTAACTAATCTCTACTGGAGTTAAGGGCATCGATTCTCCAAAATCAGTCACCTGCTCAGGCGAAGGGATGAGCCATGGGTCATCAGACCTAGCGATCATATTAACTTGAGCGGTGTGTGGTGGTGGCGCGGGAAAAATAGCCATGAGGACGGGGTCTTTGAAGAGACCGGGCCCTACACTGTCAGGGGGATTTGGGATCTGATCCACGTACGGAACGTTGTTCTCGGAGGTGGAGGTGAAGAAAGACAACTGATCCACCGTAACGATTTTGCCCTCGTGAGGGAACTTAAGAAGTCGAAAGAGGGTGGATGGCACGCATAGCATGACATGACTTTAGCTGCGGCCGAGAAGTATATTGTAGTTAAGCTTGGCGTCAACCACTTCTACTTCTACGTTGAGTGTCTTCCCCTGTAAAGTAATCGCTAAACTCTCGAGAACACCCAGGGGTTTGGATTCTCGACCATCAAATGCCTCTAGGGCATTGGGAGATGATGAAAGAGCCGGAGAGCCAATGGCCTTCCAGCAGGCGGACAACATGACACAGGTAGAGGCACCTTCATCCACAACGGCCCTATGGATGTTAAGACTGTTGATCCCAACTTGAATAACAAGAGCGATCTGATGTGGAAGTCGGGGGGTGAAATTTTCTAAGTCGAAGGTGAGAAGACTAGAATCGGTGGGATCGATTCCACCGATTGCAGACAATAGAACTTTCCGTTGCGAAGGACAACTTTGAAGAACTTCCAATGCAGACATAGCAGAAGGCGCCTGTGCCAAATCCTCAACAATACTGTAGTGCTGAGCGGCATGGGCATTCGGATTGTAGGAAGATCTTCGTAGAACACCTTTAGAAGGTGGCTTCACAACAGGTTCAGCAGTAGGCTTCTCAATTTCTAATGAACTGGAGATAGGTGGGGGAGGTGGGCCATCCACAACTGCCTTCCCAGGTGCTTGATGCGATTCGTTGTAATCCTTCGAACGCGTAGCAATAGAAATAGGTGCAGCACCATTCATCATAAAGACCTAGGACCCAAATGGTGCAAATGGTGAAGGCTGTTCAACCATCTGGGTTTGCTGAGACGGGAATGGTTCTTTAAGAATTGCCGGAGTCCCTTTGGAGCCTTTTAGAAGTTGACTAACTTTAGATCGTCGTGGACAATCCTTGGTATAATGATCTCCTTCACAAATAAGGCAGGGGTACTTCGGTTTACGTTGAGAACCATCCTCAGTGCGAGGTTTGGACTCTGGCTTTGGGTCGTCGGATTTAGATTTTCCTTTGCCCTTCTTTTTTCCCTTGGAGGCTTTTTCCGTAGGATTAGCCTGAATGGCGTTAACCTCCGCAGTTTTGCCAGAACCGGGAGGGGCAGGAAGAGCAGAATTATTGGATGAATTGGACTTCTGCTTCCCATTCGAAGATTTCTTCGAATTCTGAGACACGGAACCAATAACACCATCCACCACCGGGGTAGGTGGAGCTTTAGAGGTTCCAGACCGTGGAGCATCAGGCAAAATATCATAAAGTGTGCCGGACTGTGAATATACCAGATCTAGATATTGGGCACGCGCTATGGCTTGTTCTTCAGTCACACACGCTCCCATAGCAATATCTTGGGCGATTTTGTTAACGAAGGAGGTGGTGAACCAATGAGTTAGTATCTGATCAGGTATATGGAACTTGATCAGTCTACGACGACGTCGCCACTCATGAATGTGATTAGAAATGTGGGTGGCTTTGTCCTGCTTCAAAGAAGTCAGGAGGTGCGTCCCGGCTTCGTAGCGAATCGGTAACTGAAAGTGAGTCAGAAAAGCCATGGCTAACGTATTGAAATCTTGAAAGATGCCGCAGGATAATTCAATATACCACTTAGCGGCAGCACCAGTCAAAGTGCGCTGGAAGAGGCGTAGACGAATTGAATCATCCACCCAAGAGTTGGACGAACACCAAAGATGGTAAGTCATCACATGAGCTTGGGGGTCCTCCCCAGCTTTACCCTCAAACTTAGGGCAATCGCCGGGCACCTTGGTAGGAACTGGAGGCCAATAAGGATTGTGCAAAATCGGATCATTGGTTAATTTCGAAACATCAGGTAATTCCAAGGTAGCCAGGAATGACAATGGCGGATTGGACGACATGCCTGGCCCTTGATAAGGACCAGTACCTGTACTCCACGCTGGTTGGGAATATCCTTGCCCCTAGGGGTTTTGTCCAGTAGGATTTTGACCGTAGGGGGTATAGGTGGTATAACCAGCCTGATTCGGTTGCTGGTAACCAGCGTACGGGGGTTGATAACTAGAGTATGGACCCTGATTATGAGTCGGCCCTGTGTAAGCAGCATTTGGATTTGGCTGTTGAGTATAGGTGTAGCCGGGTTGTTGAGAGTAATAGTTAGAACCTTGGGGCTGGCTATAATTCGATCGGTATTGACCATGAGAATAGTAGCCGCCTTGAGGTTGAGTGGGTTGCTGATAGGTGGGACCTTGCTGAGCCTGATAATTAGGGTGCAGCGGTTGATTTGGTTGCGGCATCGAATAAGTCGGCTGTTGTGCAGGGTTAACAGGATGTGCAGGCTGGCCTGGTTGAGCAGGCTGACCTGGCTGAGCGGGATGCCCTGGTTGAACAGGGTAACCCGGATAAACAGGTTGTGCCGGTTGTGCAGGTTGACCTGGCTGTTGAGAAGCTCCAGGTTATACCGGATGAGCCGGTTGGCCTGGTGGAGGGACACTAGGTTGTGTCGGATTGGCCGGTTGGCCTGGTGGCAGGATGCCAGGTTGTACCGGATGGGCCGGTTGGCCTGGTAGCGGAAAGGAGCCAGGTGGTTGCTGATAACCGGTTTGACCCGCAACAGGACCATAAGATGGTCCTGGCTGATGTGCAACGTTGGGGCCAAGAGGATACTGCAGTTGCATAGGTTGAGAAGGTTGGACTTGCCCCCCAGGACCAGATATCGGCCCCGGTTGGTACCCCGGTTGACCTGTGAGTCGTTGAGGTTGCCCAGGTGGGACTCCAGGGAGACGCTGCACGAGTTGACCTGAAGGGTTGTAATACTGTCCTTGCAGACCGTATAATGGCCCTTGCTGGCCCGGAGGGTAGCCCTGTATGGGCTGTCCCTGCGGGTCATAAGGATAGCCAGGCTGGCCCGAAGGTTGGCCTTGAAAAGGTTGTCCTTGCGGGTTATAAGGCTGTCCAGCTTGGTTATACGGTAAACCTTGAGCATGAAGTTGAGCATTAGGAGCAGGTAAACGTAAAGGGTTCCCATGCTCATCGTACTGATATGGAAAGACGTACACGGGTGTACCATCCTGTGCATAATGCGAAAAATACGAGTGGTTGGGATCTTGAGAGGACTGTCTGACCTCGGGGTTCGATTGTTGCAGGGACAATCGATACTCCTCCGGAGAAATGTTCTCCGGCATAGCAGATGCTATGTAGACGTCTTCGGGAAGGGATGTGGTCCTTACAGACTGGGTAGTGACAGCGGGTGCAGATGCAGCCACACAGACGGTGGGCATGGAGGGTACAGAAGTAACCTGAGGGGATGATGTAATGGGTGTCTTAGGAGACATCCCCAAAGAAGGAACAACTGGCCTCGTAGAAGGGGCTGATACCCCCATGGAGGCAGCGACGGCGATAATCTGACCCAAAGATCTATACCCTGCTGGTAATGAGGGACCGGGTGATGACATAACAGCTGGTTTAGGGTTGTCTCCTGGAAATAATCTCCGAGGAAATAACTGGTAATCTTCACCGGACGTGGGAATTTCCTCGCAGGATTCACTCATGTTTGAGCCTGCCGCTAGATCTCGTAATAGACGGCGAGGACTAGGAGGAATAACAGCAACTATAAAAGTCAAACCCGATGTAAGAGGAGGGAAATCTTCCCCTACTCCCAATCTAAACCAAGGGTCGGAAAAGGGCCAATTGAACTCAACTGGTCCTCCAAAGGGTTGCTCAAAGAGAACCGGTCCCCCGTCGGGAAATTCAGAAACAATGGGTTGCTGTGGTTCAACAGAGGATTGAGAAACCTCTGATGAATCGTCCGTATATGGACTACCAGTAGACGAAACCGAGGGTTTCGCCACTGTGGTAGTAACGACAAGAGAAAAAGATCAAACACACACACGGGCTGAAAAAGAGTCAAGACACAATCAGACGGCCAACAAGCAAAATCTAACAGGGCGTGTGATCGTGGGTGTTTTATTTTACCACATTGAAATTAGAAACTTCACCGTTTCATGTTTTAAGAGTCGAGAAACGGATGAAAGGTGACTCTATCTCTTTCAGTTTTGAAGCAAGCGTGAAAGGACAAGCGCTTGGCGATCCTTTCAAATTTAAAGAGTCAGAAAAGATCAAATGACTACTCAGGAATACTAGGCAAAGGGTGTACCAAATAACCGTGAACTGCAATATACACCTTGGTTTCAAAATGAAAGAGAAATCAACCAAGGACTTTCCGTACGTGCAGCAATCTCCCCGAATGCTGTGTCCGGTGTATCACGGGTATAGGGCAGCAGACTTGGCTTCCTATGGAAAAAGGATAGAAACCTAGTGGGGTCTCCCTTTATATACTCGACGGTACGAGGAGCACAAGTCCGTGCTAGTGCTGTCTAAAGCTAAGAGGCGAACGACAGCTACTAGGTTTAAAGACGTCGGAACACGTCTCTAGCCTAGACCACTAATGTTGCGTTAATGTTTCAATGCTACCTTAGTGTAAATTGAGTAAATTTTAATGTTTATCTTCAATGACGTTTCAGTTTTCAGGCCCTAGTGAATGTAATGTCTCAAAATCTCCTAAATGAAAACTACATGCCACAGTATATCATTTCATTTGATGAAAGCTAGCTACAAGAGAGTTAAGAGCTTTTCACACAACAATAAAATCATCAGAAAACAACTAATGATATCTCTAATGCAGCTAATGGAAACCAAAAACTTTTCTCTCAAAGTCACTAATCACTAATAACACCGAAAAGATTTTAATTTGCACTAACTAGTCGAAAGCAAAAGAGATTTTTGTATTTTCAATGTTTAATAGCACAGTGCACTAAACAAAATGAAAACTAATGAAAAGAGCAATTAGAGAAGTGATGAGGAAAGAGCAAAACACACCAATTTCACTCAACGCAAAAACACAATCAGATCTCCAAATTGACAAAACAGTCCCTCAAAATCAAGAGAATCCCAAAGACTCAAATGGACCATGTAATCTAGGCCCAAAACGACGCAAAGCGAAATTCGAATGAAGAAGAGAACAAACACTCAAATAACGCAATAAAATGATAAACAATCGCCAAACGAATGCAAAAGAGCAATCAAAAGGTTGACTGAAAAAATAGAAACCCAAAACTCCCAAGGGAGGCTCGACACACAAGAGCACCTAGATGCCCTAGGGCTAGAAAGTGAAATCGATGGAAACGGGCAAACAACCAAAGGACAAAGGTCACAGTCAATCAAACAAGGCTCCAAAACACTCAAGCAGGCGAAAAAACAAGGCCAAAATCACATACCAGTCTCAGAAATCTCAAAACACAGAAAACCCTAATACCTCACAGGATTGGCGCGACTGTGAGGCTAAAACTAGCGCCAGAATGGAATTGGCGCGGGTGATACACAAGCAACCTGCGCCAATGGGCGCGACTGTCAAGCTAAAAAGCGCGCCAATCGAGTTAACTATGGAAAAAATAAAAAGAGCAGTCCTAGACACAGACCAGTGATGACAAGGCTAAACAAAAGACAAAAAAACAGAAAAACCAAGCCCAAAGCGCTGACCAAGCAAGCAAGGTCAAGAATCAACCGAAAATACAAGACAACACTCCAAGTGTTCAGTTCATAAACCAAACCGGAGATCGACTGAAGCAGCGTTGATTTACTTCGCTAATGCAGAGCAAAAGCATTTCAAAGGCTATCTAGCTAACTTCAGACACTGTCTATAGTTTACAAAGCAGAACAACAACAAGATAACAATCCCCAGCGGAGTCGCCAATTTTTTGTGGAGGTAAATCCCCTCTGCAGACAGAGGCGGTCCCTACTAGCCCAGACCGGGTCTAGCAACAATCGTCACATGCTATAGTGCAGGTTCCTGATTGCAAATAAACCAACTAGCAATGAAGGCTTACCTGGAATCCAACGTTGTCGCTCGTAGAGAAAGTAGCGCTCTCATTCCTTAGCTCTGGCAGATCACAATCCTCATGATCTCCGTGATCGGACACCTGCACACGCAAGAAATAAAACAAACGCAACCGTAAAATCCAGTACATACAACTATATGTCAGTCAGAGAAGACATAACTCATGATCATCATCAAAACAAGAGTGGAACCATAACCAATAGTCGCTTATCATTAATTAATCAAAATAAGAATACAACCATAGCTCTGACGCTGAATTATCCTTCGGAGGGTCGTCAGCAAAACGTGTCTCGATAAAGCCTGTCAGGGATGGGACAAGCCTCTCTCTCTGGATGTCTCGACAATAATCTCCTTGCTTGGATTTGGCCTTAAGGGAATGAATCAAGGCTCTTGTAGCATTAGGCTCTTGGGAACTTGGAGACTAGTTTGCAAAGGAGATGAGCAAGCTTTTATAGATGGAGGAAGAGGAGTTGGAATCCCTATAATCATGGGATTGGCCCTATGCTCAAGGAAGCTTCCATGAGAGGTGGCAAACCACTTCCTCTACATGGAGATCCGTAGCCAAACCTCCCAACTCAAGATAGATACCAGTTTCTGGATCAGTTAGGACGAAACTTCCGCCATTTATTTTTAAAAAACACTCCTTAAAATGGTTGGTGCGGGTGCGACTCTAAGACAGAGCGCCAATTGGTGCACCCTCTTTGGAGGATTTGCCCCATTGGCGCAAGGGTTGAACTGTGTACCCGCGCCAATGCAAAAAGAGCTGTTTTTAGGGTTTTTCACAAGGAGTTGTCTTCAGGGCAATGAAAGCTCATGTTCAGAGGAATGTCATGAAAGTGGTTTCAAGTTATGTCATTGCTCTGAGTCTGGGAATGAGCCTTCCAATTGTGCGGGATGGGGAATTGCGGGAAGGAGACAAATTCTTGTGTAACGAT